>CP137676.1:3946578-3999240 GCA_037976565.1 Mesocentrotus franciscanus
CCTCTTTCATAAAACTTGTTAACAAGTTATAAGACTGTTCAATACTCAATAGCACTGTTATTAGCAGTGTATATAGTACACCAAAGAGAACAGAGAGCATCCCTGTTTATATACATTTAAATGATATTTAGAAATTATACCAACATTCACTTATACAGCGAGGAATATTTGACATTAGGGGCACGGTGCATATTGCTACTTTCAGTTCTTGTCCCAAGTTCCGGTGATACAGGAAGATCAATTTCTATCAAACTTCCTGGCTACTAAGAATACTTCCTGTTAAGATTCAATTACTTAGAAACATAATTGTTCACACATACACAATTTTTTTTCAAACAATTAAAAAAACACATAATGATACAACTGTATATGACCCTCTAAACCACCTAATAAAAGGAAATTAATTAATTTAAGAAAAGTGCTGCAGCAACATGGAAACTATACTGAACTGCAATATGGATAAAGAGCATGAAATAGCTTAATATAAGTGTGCTAAATTATTAATTAAGATATATGTTGAAATACTTTATTAAATTTGCCATGGTGTTTAATTAGGTAGCATACCACACATCTTATAACATTCTTCCAAACAATTGGATTTTATGTCTATCATACATTATACTAACACTATGTCTTGTTATCATATACTACCAGTGAATACATGAACTTTTCCTTCAAGTTTTTCTTAATCAGTTGGGTGTGGATTAACCTGGACTGAATCAGGGTAGATCATACATGAGTAGGGGGATGATAAGTATTCAAAAACCTCATTTTTATCTTGGACCCGCATACTTGTGGCAGAGTATAATTTTAAATTCTGAGTCAAGTCATCTAGCTATCATAAATAACTAACATCCTGCTTACAACATTTCAAAATTGAATATTTTATGCTTTAGGAAGCAAATAATTACTTTATTGAGTGCTTTGAAATATCACTTTTTGGTGAGTTTCTAATTTTGAGCTGGCATACAAAACCAACAATGGTCTGTACATTTGAGAAAAGTCAAGTATTAATCAATTAATCAAGAAAGAAATTAATCAATTAATCACTCCAAATCCCTCTAGTGCATCATCATCATCATCAAGTACGAGGTGAAGGTCCTGGCTTGTAATTCCCGGTCTCTACATCTGGCATCCTCACATGAGAAAGAAAATACATGCACTTGCGGGAGGAGTCAGGGAAGGTCAAAATGCTTATTCCACCAAAATTTGTCTATAAGCCTTTTGAAATTTTTGCTTGCACTATATCTTCAGGGAGGTTGTTCCAATTCTGGATGGTCCGTATACTGAAGAATTTGTTTCTTATGTTAATATGCGCTCTCGTTAAGCTACTGATTGGTCAAAGTCAATAGGTCTTAAAATTATCCTCTTAGCAGACAGAGTTTTCTGTCTAGAGCGTTTACTATCTTCCTCCAGGGTAGTATTCTGAAAACTCTTTTTAACATCTTAAGTACTTTTGTATCTTCATCATTAAAACAGAGTTGGTATTCTGATAACTCTTGTTGCTTTTCTTGTAAGTTTTCTAGTATCTTTTTTCTCATTTCTTTACCCTACACTCAAATATCGGCACCTAGTGCGCATAAAGGAGATTCATGTAACATGTCACAAAATGCACAAAAAAATAATATCATGATATGATATGTATTCTGAAAATCCTTGTATCTACTATCTTATCTTCCATGGTAATTACAACAATATTTACAACAGGGTAGAGGCTGTTATGATGGCAGCAATTTTTCTAGCTCAAAATCAGACAGTACATGCTCAAGCAGCAAGGAGACTTTGGTCGTGATTGGTTACCGGTATGTCTAAAAAAAATGGGTATGTCAAATATAAGATAGAGCAGCAAGTATTTCTATTATCCTGTAATCTAGAATGTATCAAGTGAAATTTACAGATAATTATGTACCGGTAGTTAATCAATCAACTCAATTATTATGTAACTTACAATCTCTTCGATAGCGATTTGAGTAAAAAGGTGCGGGCAGGGAGTTTGCTAAATTCAGCAAACTCAGCGCATGCGCCTTTGTATACTAAACTAATCGCTATTATTGTAAAGTAGGTATCAAATTGGCAATGCAAAAACATTTTCTTTCCGTGTATACAGCGTGTCTTTGCATTTCAGCCGGAACCAACATCGCGATCTCTCATACCTAATCATCATCATGCAGGAACACATGGAAGGTAAGCAAATCATTTCATTTCATTTCATTTCATTTATTTTCATATTTCTCATGTTACATATACATTTCAAAATAAAGTACTTTTTTGTGATGAAATTACAATCAATGATACATAATAAATAACATAAAGATAAGTTGTCAATATAGAGTACTGATTTTGACTGAGAGAAATGTGATGGGACCTATGTGAAAGGAAGCTTGTAAAGCTGTAGGCCCTGGTGAAATAATTTGTGGTAATGAATGGAGGACGGATATGAAAAGTGACCAATCCAAATAAATAAACAAATAAAAAGGGAAAGAAAAAAAAATGCGGTGGTGTTGGGCTAGGTAAACAAATCGCTATCACTCCAGTATCAAAAGCTGATATTTTTTCTTAAATTCTTTACTGATTTCAGAGTGCTTTGTATGAGAAGAAAGAAGAGTCTACTAGCAAACTCTGAGTCTGAAGATAGTGTGCAATGTTTGTCGAGTGTATGAAGGTTAAAGGGGTGATTTAGAATGCATTTTAGGTTTTGTTTACCTGCCTCTTTATGCAGGGGTATGGGTGCCGGCGCTAGTGTAGTTTCGTATCCATTTTTTTAGCAGTTTCATATCCAATCTTAGCAAAGGAATTTTAGCCCAATTTTTTACTAATTTTAATCATAATCATATATCGCATTTTCCACCTGAATTTGGATCACATCCAACATCGGGAATCCTCCGTTTAGGGCTTCGATGTCGACGTCGTCGCAGCGTCGTCGCTCATAGTGCCGTTTCTACGCTATAACTCTGCACCTCAAACTGAAGCTATCGGTCAAAAATTATGCAAACTTCTCGGATGGTTTATGCATGGTATCATGCAGCGCATGCGTAATACCATAAACCATACGAAAAGTTAACTGCATAAATTTTGACTGAATAGCTTCAGTTTGAGGTGCAGAGCGAAAGCGTAGAGACGGTACTGAGCAACGACGTCGACATTGAAGCCCTAAACGAAGGATTCCCGATGTCGGATGTGATCCAAATTCAGGTGGAAAATGCAATATATGATTATGATTAAAATTAGTAAAAATTGGGCTAAAATTCCTTTGCTAAGATTGGATATGAAACTGCTAAAAAAAATGGATACGAAACTACACTAGCGCCTGGGTGCCAATTAAGGCTAGGTGATTATCACCTAGCCCTTATGGCTAGTCTGGACACTTAACGGTAAAGCCATCTTGTTGCCGTTGGATTTTTACCCACCCCAAATGGCAAAAAGCATCAAATAGCATTAACCATCATGAACATTTCAAGTCTTAAATTAAAATGTTTATAAAACCCGGCCCTGCTTGTACAGTTCTTTTACTTAGACCAGGCCCTACTCTTTGAAATCAACTGTCCGGACAACCTGTCCGAACACACGTCGTGACTGTATAGTCTGTAGAGTGTGGAGTGTTGGTATACCATAGACTACAAGTACAAGTAACACTAGTTACACTACGTACTACAACTACAACTAGTAGTAGTACAACTTACAAGTACAACAGTCAACATAGTCAACACAACAGTACAAACCTACCAAAATAAATCGGAAGCGGAAGATAAATAATCACCTAAACATTGATAATTTTACATGTTAGTTTAATTATATCTAGACTAAATTTATTTGTTCCTTACCTGTTTTATGTTTGGCTTCGTGCCAGTATCGTGCTAATAAGACTTTTTCTTGCACAATGGGCGTTGACTTTGACTCGGATCGGGCTCTGCATTTATTTGCTCTGTTTGTTCGAAATTCACAATGCGCTCGGGCCGCCGTATACAGTGTGAGTGACCAGTTAGATTTATGTTAGGATGAAATGCAGTGTTGTATGTACAGTGCAGTGGCGATGGGAGTAGCACACAGAACACAGATCTGTAAAATACGGCCAGTAACGCGCGCGCACTCGTACTATAAACGTGCGTAGTCGGGGGGAATTCCCCTTTCAAACCCTATGCATAAAGATGTCATTATCCATTGTTGTTGTTGTTGTTGTTGGTTTTTATGGCGTTTTCCATCGTCGTTGGATGATTTTCGTCGTTTCTGATCCTCTCTTCGTTTTTTTTGCTCTGTTGGATCGACGATAGCCTGTGCCCGTGTATTTTTTTTTTCCATGTGGCGTTGTGCTAATGAAATTAATAACGTCTGTACATTTTTAGTAGTTATTTTCTGTATTGTTATGTAGCTTGTTATTTTAAAGAATAAATTAGGAAGGAAAGGATGAAGTGGTTGAATATATATTAGTTTTGTTTATAGTTCATTATGTTAAGACGTTAGTTATTTGAAGCCTCTCTTCATTAATGAAACCCGCAATTTATACCGAGGATATAGTACCACTGTCGCGTCTTTAATAATAACTATGATGCTAATTAATAAATAATACAGCGAAACGTAATTCATATTTTATTTTATAGCTGAGTATAACAGTTCGTTTTACCTTCTACTGCCTTTAAAAAAGCTACCGCCTTTCCTATGCATTCCTCGTTTCCTAGTAAATGACATTGATTTGGATTTTTAGTCTTGAGTGCTTTGTACATTCTCCTTCTTTGTCTTTCGTATTTTGGGCATGATAATAAAAAGTGATCAATTGTTTCTATCTGTCAAAATCGCAACTGCAATTGGATGATATTCATCTATCCATTCAAGTGCCTTTAATAGAGCTACCAGTTCTGCTCTCATGATGGATGTTTTAAAGCATATACTTATGCTTAGTTTTGGGATATAGTAAGCTGCTCCCGTATATACCCTTCCTGTTGTTTTGAAGCATCTGTATAGATTCTTAAACAGTGATTCCATTTTTTCTTAATGACTTCTACAGCATAATTTCTTGATTCTATTGATGGAGAAAACTTATTAGAAACAAAATCCTTTATTTCTGTAGATACATATGGCATCTTATAGTGCCAATAAGGATTAATCGTCCTGCATTTAGTGAGTTTTTCAATATTCCCTATTTCCAAGTTCCGCAATCTTTTGACAAAAGGACCTTAATTGGCCCATTTTCCAAGAGTACCTTTCACATTGCCAACACGGTAATAAGACTTTTTTTGTAGAATGGTTACTTTTAGCAGCATGTAAATAATAATGATATATATCAATAAACATATTCCTCCTGAGTTGCAATGGCATTTCCCTGCATTCAACTTTTAAAGCTTGTAAAGAAGTTAAATGAGCTCCACCAGTAATAATTTTAAGAGCCTGGCATTGTATGGTGTCTATTTTTTTTAAAGAGAATTACTCGCGCCATCATAAGCTTCACTTCCATAATCTAAAAACAGATCGGATTAAGCCTTTATAAATATAGTGAAGTATTTCCGAGTTATTGCCCCATTTGGTACCTGCAATACACCTCATAAGATTAAGTCTTTTTTGCATCTTATTGAAATTTCATTTATATGTTTACCCCACATCAATCTCGAGTCGAACCATACTCCAAGGAATTTGTATTCTTTTTCCAAATGAATGCTTTTGCTATATATCTGTAAATCGATATTTTTCTTTTCTTTTCTGCCGAATACTACGGCTCTCGATTTTGTGGATGAGAGATGCATACCCCATCTATCACACCATTTTTCAATTAAGCCTATAGAGCCGCTTGTAACTTTTTTTTTTTTTTACATATGTCATTTTTCGGTTGGAAAACCAAATACATATGTTGTCAGCATACAATGATATTTCAACAGTATCCTGAATTTGTCTTAGATCATTAATCATGAAATTTAAAATTAAGAGGCTAATCACGCTCCCTTGAGGTATGCCTATATTACATTTGTTCTGTTCTGATAAGTGGTTTCCCACTCTAACACGATTCACTCTGTTAGACATGAATGCATGAATCCATTTCAAAATCTTACCTATGAAGCCTTACTTATATCATTCGTAAACTATGCCTTAATTGTCTCATTACTACGTCGGTACGCCTCAGTCTCTAGGTCAAGAAAAATCACAACTGTATATTCTTTATTAGCCATTCCTTTTTGAATATCTGTTTCTAATTTAACTAAATGGTCGATTGTACTTCTATTCTTCATGAATCCCGATCGTATGCGAGTTATAATATAGTATCCTCTATTTCAATATACCATAAGAGTCTGTTTTTCACAAGTCTCTCCATTAGTTTACACAGTGTTGGGGTTAGAGAGATTGGGCGGTAAGACGATGGGTTTGAGGCATCTTTTCCTTTTTTTAGTATCGGAATTTGAATAGCCTCAGTCCATTGGCTAGGCAATATACCTCTATTCCATATTTCATTGTACAGTTCTAAGATCATTTTGATAATTTCTTCCGGGAGATTGCTTATCATTTTGGAATGAATGCCGTCCTTCCATGGAGCAGTGTTTTTTAATTCTAATAGAGCACTATTATAAGCTCACTAAGGCAGAAATTTTCATTTAAATAATACATTGTCCTCGTAGTTTTGCATGTTTTTTTATCAGGTGATCAAATCAGGTAGCCTACTATTAATTCACAGTGCGCGAAAATCTGAAACGAAGAATAACATATAAGGATGAGAGAAATAAAAAATGTTAGAATGATAAAACAAAAAATAAAATAAATAAACAAAGGATAGCAAGAGAAAATAATTAAATCAAAGAATAACATAAGAGAAGGTGATAAAAGGAAGAAACAAATAATAACACAGGAAAGACTTGAAGAGAAAGTGATAGAATGATAAAAACAAAGAATAACATAAGAGAAGGTGATAGAAGGAAGAAACAAAGAATAAAATAAGGAAAGATAGGAAAAGGAATTAGTGATAGAATGAAAAAAACAAAGAATAACATAAGAGAAGGTGATAGAAGGAAGAAACAAAGAATAACATAAGGAAAGACAAAAAGAGAAAGTGATAGAATGATAAAATAAAGAATAACATAAGAAAAGGTGATAGAAGGAAGAAACAAAGAATAAAATAAGGAAAGACATGGAGAGGAAGTGATAGAATGATAAAAACAAAGAATAACATAAGAGGCGATAGAAGGAAGAAACAAAGAATAAAGTAAGGAAAAATAGAAAGAGGAAGTGATAGAATGATAAAAACAAGGAATAACATAACTACCAATTTGAGATTCGCATAGACTAGTGATCTCATAATTCAAACATTCATAACTTCCCTACTATCGGTCCGATTCATTTCAAACTTTTGCCATTTTGTTTCTGGTATTTTTCTGCTTTCATACAAATCCAACTTTTTACAAGGGTTTTGTTTAATATGATTTTGTTTTGATTTTCGAAATCTTGACATACAATGGGAAATTGTTACAACTACATGTATTCTCTTTAATATATGCACTATAACATGTAATAACCATCTATAGAATCTGTTACATATTCAGGTAATGACAAATTGTGAAGATCGCCACTCCACTATTTTTGCCATTGTTGTTGTTGGTTCAACATTTTACTGAGATTGAGGAAAATAAGAGGGAAATTTGCATAACAGCAATTTAACACCAAGTATTTTCAATTTTTTTTAAACGATGAGCAATGTGTATATTCAATATTTCTCAGAGCTAGCCTATGTACAAAAGATTACTATGGACTCAAAAGGTCTTTACAGCTGTTGAAAAAAAAGTTACCCTACCATACAGGCCTGTAATCATAAATTTTAAAACAAGAAGAGAGAAGCTGGTGAGATAGAGAGAGAGAGAGATAGACTGACAGTGAGAGACAGAGACAGAGACAGAGAGAGAGAGATAGAGAGAGAGAGGGAATAGGAGAGATACGGGAAACAAAAAATATACCAAGTATACCAATAAGTATTTTTTTTTTTGCTTATATCTTTATTCCATAATGTCATAAAATCAAAATATAAGTACTGGTACTCTTGACGGTTACATTTTAAACAAATATAGCTTTGCCAATTATTCATCAAAATATTATGATTTTTAAAATGTGATGATAATAATTTATGTCACATTTCAATGCATTTATAATGCAATAATCACATATACCGGTAAGTATTTTTGAAGATTCTGATTACATATATACAAACTAGAAATATCGCAATCTCCATTGCCGTGCAATGCGAATGTATCCCCCGGCACTGGCAGCGATTTTTTGGGTCATCCTTATGTTCGAAGTAGGGACATTGCAAAGATCTCCTCTCCCCTATGGGACTATGGGACTATTGTCAAGACTAGGAGCAGCATCACCAAACGCTAAAGATGTGTAGATTTTACTACGACACACCTCCAAACAAAATTTGAAAGAAATCCATCAAGAAATGTGGCAGTTAGAGCGCATAAAAGACATATGGCCTTTGACCCTATAAAGGACGGAACAATGAGGGCAGCATCTCCTAAAAGTGTAGATGTGTAGATTGTTCCAAGATACATCTCCATACAAAATTTGAAAGAAATCCGTCATGAAATATGACCTGCAGAGCGCACACTAGACACCCACCAAACACTAAAGATGTGTAGATTTGACCAAGATACACCTCCATACAAAATTTGAAAGAAATCCGTCAAGAAATGTGGCAGTAAGAGCGCACTAAAGGGACAAATGTCCTTTGACCCTATAAAAGACAGAACACTGGAAGCAGCATCATCAAAATCTATAGGTGTGTAGATTTTTAATACCAACATACACTTCCATACACAATTTGAAAGAAGTCTGTCAAGAAATGTTGCAGTTAGACCGCACATTAGAGTGCACACTAGACATCTATCAAAATATGAACTTTGACCCTATAAAAGATGGAACACTGGAGGCAGCATCACCAAAATCTATAGGCTTGTAGATTATACCAAGATACACCTTCGTTCAAATTTTGAACAAAATCCCTTGAGAAATGTGGCCTATAGAGTGCACACAAACCATCCACGAAAGA
Organism: Mesocentrotus franciscanus; assembly: GCA_037976565.1. Lineage (NCBI taxonomy): Eukaryota > Metazoa > Echinodermata > Echinoidea > Camarodonta > Strongylocentrotidae > Mesocentrotus > Mesocentrotus franciscanus. Next base: position 3,955,592 of record CP137676.1, read on the forward strand.
TATGGCCTTTTACCCTATAGAAGACGGAACACTGGGGACAGCATCACCAAAAATTATAGGTGTGCAGATTATACCAAGATACACATCCATACAAAATTTGAAAGAAATCCGTCAAGAAATGTGGCAGTTAGAGCGCACACAAGAATATGACGCGGCGGCGTAACGCTGCTGAATCCAAAGTATCCTCCGGCATACTGCTGGGGGATACAATCACCATCGAAATGGAAAACCAAATGACATAGAACAATTTAGAGGACTTGGTTGCCTGATGGATTTGACACATTACAGGATTACTCGAATTCTGCTTTGAAAACGTATTCGTTCTGAATACCTATGAGAATCAGTAATACTGAAACTGCATTTTGTATCATGTATCATAGCTTTATACCTGGCAGTAGTATTCACATTTAAAAGCTGTACTGATGCAACACAACTTGTAGAACTTTTCATCAGCCATGATATTACAATTCTGACTATGTCATAATAATAATACCACCAAAGGAGTGATATTTTATCTTATAAGACTGACATCAATAAACAATTGCAAATAACAAAAATTAAATGCCACACTAATGAGCTTTGCTCAAATGTTTTATACATAATATAATCAAGGTTGATGCAAATATTATAAGTTTATGATTACATAAAGACAAAGTAAGATGCATTATCAAAAATGTATATTTTATATTGCTATATACACATAAGCATTGTAAAAAAAAAAAAAAATTCTTAAAAGGTATAGTAAAAAGTTTAATTTTAAAACAGGTATCACATAATTTCAATCCCCCTCTAACCTCGGAAAGTAAGTACAAAATTGATTAAATCTCCAAGATTTACTTCTTTGTCAGCTCATCCTATTAAATGTAACTGTGAATCAATGTCATCTTCCTAAACCATCAATTCATCATCATGCATGTTAAAGATAATGTACAATATGCTTGGAGCTCATCCTCAAAATATTGTGTATATCTTTGTAGTTCTATCTCTGGCATAGATTTCAGTGAATCGTAGGTAGTTAGGCCTAATCACTGATTTGGGGGAAATTAACACTGGTAAACTTCCATAGGTATTAATACATGTACATCTTCACTTTATACTTAGGGTAAGTGTAGGGTGGCAGGCTGGCATGGTGATTTCAAACATCTCTACAAGCATAAAGACTGCCTATCAAAATTTCAAGGTCACTTTAGCCATGCCCTTTTGCTAGAGGTGTTGTGGTCGAGTGGATACGTCACCGGACTGTCGATCACAAGGTCCGTGATTCGAGTCCCGCCGCGGCACTAATGTCCATTGGCAAGACATTGATCTACATTTGCCACTCTCCACCCAAGTGTTAAATGGGTACCCGGTAGGATGCGAAAGCCAATGTGGTAATGCTTAGCAATTTGAGCCTAGTAGCTCTTGTTGGAATGCTCCCCACGGAGTGGAGAAAGTGCATACATTGTGTGCGGGCAAGCCAGAATCCCATGACCGGGGTAATAATGTAAAGCGCTTAGAAACTCGGACATTCCCGACGTATTAAGCGCTATATAAGCAAAAATATTATTATTATTATTATTATTATTATTATTATTATTATTATTATCATATAATTTGTCTGACTTATGTGCCCTAAATCTGACTGACCAAAATAGTCTGCCCCTAAAAATGACAATATTTGAGACCAATTAATCAACTCATTTTGCAAGGCTTTGCCTGTCTTTTGTGACTCTGATTAATTTGGAGTTGGAACTGGTATAATTTGTCAAAATTCTCAGTGCCATACTGTTTATATTTCCTGAGTATGCTTCTGCACATTACCTATATATCAATAAGGCTGTATCTAGTTATAAGTACACTTCTGCAATGTTTCAATCAACTTTAATATGTTTTTCATCCAGTATTACATCTAAATCGTCATCAAAGGTATACTAGTATTTAATACAAAAGGCCTATTCCAACTACAAAACTCATAACGCATATCGTCAGTGCAGAGAGTCAAATACATACACATACAGTGGTTCTGTTTTCAATAAAATGTAATTTATGCTTCGTGATTTAGTATCCAGCTTTTGGTCCTCTTAACTGACAATATCAACATAGAACAGAGACACAGCTTATAATTAAGGCCTTTTCATGTAGTTACTGGTTTCATTCTGGTGGTTTCTATTAAACTTGGAAACAATTATCAACCTTTCCTTTAGTACTGTATATGGGTGGAATTAGTGCTGTAAGTCAGGCGCCATGTTCGGGTTCGGTTCGGTTCGGCAGAGTTCGGCAATTTTTTACCCGAACTTGGTTCGGTTCGGGGTTCGGTAATATAATAGCAAGCAGCCTAATAGCTACGGTGGTCGGCGCTGGGCGGGCCGGCCGGGCGGGCCCGACCAGCACGGAGGACTTCTGCCCCACTCCTGATGAAAAACACTGCTTCCGACCGGCACGTATTTCACATAAAAACTGCTTTAAACGTAACTATTTTAGTACTTACATTTATATTTCCGTTTTCAATTGTGTTTTATTTGCAGTTTTACAAGAATCATGTTTTCAATTTGAAAATAAATGATATTTTTTAAAGATTTGCCGAGACGGTTGTTGTCTAATGTTACGAGTCAGGAAAGCTGCCATCTTGAATTTACCGATGTATACACAGAGATAGCAGCCCAGGCTCGTTCGATTGCCGTTATTATAAATGTATATTTTTAATGGGGTAAATAATAAAATTCCTAATTTTCCTGAATAAATAAATTAGAATACTATAATATGTATTTATTTCGTTATTTAGATGGTAAAATTTGTCCGATATTATTACAATTTTTTTAAAAATATTTTTGTATTGTTTGGGTTTGAGCCGAACTTGTTTTGATCAGTGCCTAATAGGCACCTGTATTCTAGCTTGTTATAGCTCGCGATCGCGACGTTGCAGGGATCAGGATTTGGGATTTAAATGGCGTCAGTGAAGTCGCGCCCACGACTGGAGAGGCATGAATCACAAAGGAGGAAAATGGGAAAAAGTAAATATAGAATGAGCAATCATGACATGAAAATTAGGTATAAAATGACAAGTTAATTAGCCTGCAAAAATTTTTCTGCCGAACATCCGAACCAGGCCTTAGTGTTCGGTTCGGTTCGGCTCGGTTCGGAAGTGCCATGTTCGGCGAACTTCCGTTCGGTTCGGCGGTTCGGCTACAGCACTAGGTGGAATCACTTTATAGGAGGACCACACAATAAGTTTAATGGCTAGTACATTGTATACCGGTAATACATATCACATATCATACATGATTATGGCTCATCGATGCCTTAGATTATAAACCCCTGTCATTTGTTTCTGCTATTTTTAACATGATGCCAACAACAGCTGCAGTTGACATGAACTTTAACACATCGTTGTATGTACCTTGATTATTCAAGCATAACTTGCACAACAGACAACTTTCTATCACCGAACACTTTTCGCAGCCTCATAGCAGTTGGCTTTCCATAACGCATTAGCTAGAACTGCTTTGGTGGCTTGTCGACCGTTCTGCTGTATCCACTCCAGTAAAACTTTGTAAGCAGTCTCACTGCTTCTCTCATGTCGGTTCTCATACACTATATTCTCAACTCGCACAGAATCCAATCCTAGATGACGTCCAAGAGATTTCACAGCATTTCCTGGGATGAGTTGCTCAATATCTAGTAGTGTTTGTTGACTAACTTTCTCTCTGGATTCTGTAATACAAAAAGACACAATAGAACTTTTCAAAACTACATGTCATGATGTAAGATTATTTTTATCATATAGGAAAATATAATAAGCTACCCCAAATGAAAGTTTTCAAAGCATATGTCCCTTTCTACACATTTCACATAAAAAACTGCAAGTTTATGAGATACGTGTATTTAGATAATTAGATCCATACAACTCACTCCTAGATCCTAATCGAAAGATTAGTCAAGCGCAATCACATGTGATTCATTTAATAAGAGTAACAAGTGAAACGCTCTTTATCATAACATTTACTGTATCATAAGAATACAATATAATGAGATTTAGTGTATGGGTAAGACTATAAATGTTTCAATGCTTGTCAGTAATTTACAAATAAAGTTATCTAATAAACTTTTTAAGAAAAGAGGATTTTTCAGCACTTTGTGTAAAAACAATTGGAAGGTAGAGCCCATCTACATCACATCACGTCTCATTAGCATAATGAGAACATTATTATGAGATATACTCCAATATATATTATCCAAACATCAATATTGTCACCTAGCTGTAACTGATCATGTACATACTAGGCCTGGGATCGAATACTAAAATTACTATTAGAATATTCATGGGAAAGTACTCGAATGATTCGAATATTTACTTTCATGAAATATGAACAAATAACAACAATTTATTTATTAATTCTCATATTAAATTTTGAGAACATAATCCAAGTCTACTGACCTAAAATGACCTTTGACCTTGACTTTGTGACCTGGAATTTGTGTCACATGATTTGTGATACTTGATAGCCCTTGGGTACAAGTTTCATGGAATTTGAACAAACACTTTTGAAATTATGCTAAAATTTCAAAATCTTGATGTTGATGCCACAACAAAGTCTAAGTTTCCAGACCTGAAATGACATTTGACCTTTACTTTGTCACCTAAAAGACTAATAACATGATTGGTGATACTTGATAACCCTTATGTTCAAGTTTCATGGAATAGGAATGTATACTTTCAAAATTATGATAACAATTAAAAAATCTTAGCCTGATGCCACAACATAGTTAAGTTTGTTGACCTGAAATGACCTTTGACCTTGACCTAGTGGGCTGAAATTCTACTCACATGATTGGGGATACTTGATAACCCTTTAGTCTAAGTTTCATTGAATAAGAACTTATACTTTCAAAATTATATTACAAATTCAAAAACTTAACCTCAGGTTAAGTTTTTGATGATGATGCCACAACATAGTCTAAGTTTGTTGACCTGAAATGACCTTTGACCTTGACTTTGTGACCTGAAATTTTCCTCACATGATTGGGGATACTTGATAACCCTTTAGTCCAAGTTTCATTTAATAGGACCTTATACTTTCAAAATTATATTAACAATTCAAAAACTTAACCTTAGGTTAAGTTTTGATGTTGACGCCGCCGCCGTCGCCGCCGTCGCCGCCACCGGAAAAGCGGCGCCTATGTCTCGCTTTTTGCTACGCAGGCAAGACAAAAAAGCATGCAATAGTTTCAAGTACTCTTCAACAGGTTTTGAGTACCCGTACCGGTATGCAGTATGCAGCACGCTGCGTAGAGGTAAGTACACTGATATTCAGTGTACAAGTTTAGTTAGTGGGTTTAGTGAACCTATTAAACTTTATTTATTTGTCACTGATAATGAGATGGACCAATCTTACAAACTTACAATGACTACAAAAAAATCAAATAACAAGCATCTAGGAGTTTCATTGTATAAAATAAATGATGCATGCCTTCACTGGTTCATTACAAAATCTATCTGCTCTTGTTGAGGCTGTATATGCATCTATCACACTCAAGCTGACGGCTTCACATGGTAGATCCACACATCCTCAACTCAAGAGCAGATAGATGGTATAATGACAATATTCTCATGCATCATATTAAACATTTCACTCTTATCTTTCCAATGAGTCACCCAGCAAATCAAACTCTTCCTTTTTAAGCCATTTGTTATGCCCTCCATGTAAAATAATGTTTATGGTATAGTTAGGAATTAGGTGTTAAAGGGCAATCCAACCCTTAAAAGTTGATTTGTATGAAAGCAGAAAAATAACAAAAACAGAATGGCAAAAGTTTGAAATTAATCGGACCAATAGTAAGGAAGTTATGAATGTTTGAAATATGAGACCACTAAGTCTATGCAAATCTCAAATTGGTAGTGTGGTCAGTGGATTGTGACGTAGGACGTGGATAACTCTCCCATTTGCCGTATACAAATATCATTAAATTGCTGTTTTTCTTGTAAGTTCCATCTCCCTTGGGGCACTACTCAAAATATATTATAGATAGCATAGTATTATGGGTCCTCTAAAGAAAAAGACCCTCCTGAGCCATGAATTTTTGAAATATTTAAATTTTAGTCATTTTATATGTTGGAACAGATGGGAAAGTAGTCCGGCACTACATCACATTGACATTACCGCTTCAGCCAATTTGAAGTGCCCATACGTATAGTGATTAAAACTTTCAAAAATCAATAACTTTCAAAAATTCTTATATTTAGTCAGATTTAATTGAAACTCTCATCAGGTTATTTGTCTGCTTTCTTTTAGAGTAGTTGTCTATCTGGGTAGGATTTCGCTTTTAATACGACTCAACAAAAATTCACAGTTACCGCAAAGCTTTATCTTCCCTTCCTTCTTCTTTTGAGGCTGGCAACCAGAAGAATGTCCCCCTGCTCCTTCTCCTGCTTCTGCCCCTTTAGAACCACGATAGTGATTGTGAGTGATGTGTTGGTCTCCAACTACTATATTCTTTGGTGCCGAAGTCATAGTAATATTAACTTTTCCTGCAAAAAGAGAAAAAAAACTATAAAAGTCAACGCAAAGCGTAGCATCCCCTCGCAGGGTACAAATGGCCTATGTACGTCAGAACAAGTTACCTCCATTAGACTATACTATTATATTACTAGGCAAGGAAGTTAACCACATTTTCACATATATAATTAGGTGTTTATGCATATTTAATGAGCTATGACCTTTCACCTGTGACCTACATACTCCGAAATCGAACTTAGGCTGTGTTTTGATACCATGCACCTTCATATCGAATTTCATTAAAATCTGTCAAACATTACTAAAGTTATCGATTGGAAACCAGATTCGCATATTTAATGAGCTATGACCTTTGACCTACATACTCGAAATCAAACTTAGGCTGTGTTTTGATACCATGTACCTTCATATCAAATTTGATTAAAATCCGTCAAACATTACTAAAGTTATCGATCGGAAACCAGATTCCCATATTTAATGAGCTATGACCTTTGACCTACATACTCCGAAATCGAACTTAGGCTGTGTTTTGATACCATGTACCTTCATATCAAATTTGATTAAAATCCGTCAAACAGTAGGCCTACTAAAGTTATCGATCGGAAACCAGATTCCCATATTTAATGACCTATGACCTTTGACCTACATACTCCGAAATCGAACTTAGGCTGTGTTTTGATACCATGCACCTTCATATCGAATTTCATTAAAATCTGTCAAACATTACTAAAGTTATCGATTGGAAACCAGATTCGCATATTTAATGAGCTATGACCTTTGACCTACATACTCGAAATCAAACTTAGGCTGTGTTTTGATTCCATGTACCTTCATATCAAATTTGATTAAAATCCGTCAAACATATACTAAAGTTATTGATCGGAAACCAGATTCGCATATTTAATGAGCTATGACCTTTGACCTACATACTCCGAAATCAAACTTAGGCTGTGTTTTGATACCATGTACCTTCATATCAAATTTGATTAAAATCCGTCAAACATATACTAAAGTTATCGATCGGAAACCAGATTCCCATATTTAATGACCTATGACCTTTGACCTACATACTCCGAAAACAAACTTAGGCTGTGTTTTGATTCCATGTACCTTCATATAAATTTCATTAAAATCCGTCAAACATTACTAAAGTTATCGATCGGAAACCAGATTCGCATATTTAATGAGCTATGACCTTTGACCTACATACTCCGAAATCAAACTTAGGCTGTGTTTTGATTCCATGTACCTTCATATAAAATTTCATTAATATCCGTCAAACATTACCATAGTTATCGATCGGAAACCAGATTCGCATATTTAATGAGCTATGACCTTTGACCTTTGACCTACATACTCCAAAATCGAACTTAGCCTGTATTTTGATACCATGAACCTTCATATCAAACTTCATTAAAATCTGTCAAATATTACTGAAGTTATCAATCGGAAACCAAATTTGTTACGGACGGACGGACAGCGGCGTTTCTATATCCCCTCCGACTTCGTCGGCGAGGGGATAATAAAAGTATGTGATCATTACACTTAATTATTTGCCATATTTATACAAGTGATACCTTAGAGAGAGACGAGGCATATGAGGTGGGGAGGGGGAGGAGGGGGCTGCAGCCCATCTCCCAAGAATTTCAAAAATACCAATATCAGGGAAACTATTTTCTTCTTCAGAAAATTTCATATGATGTTTCCATTTCATGAATCTTCCTGCATGTACTTAGAACTTCACAGCTACGAAGAGACTTTGATTAAGAATTACCTGTACTAATCTGTGTAGCTCCACTGCAGTTGGTCTGAGTGAAAGAAGCTTCTGACTTGTTCACATTTGGTTGCTTTTTTCTGGATTCACTGTGTTCACTGTCTGACTTCTTGCTCTCATTAGCTGTACAAATACGAGAGAAAACAAAAACACTTCAAAGGTACATGTACTATGCAACATGTTTATGTGAATATGAAAGTAAACATGTTATGTGAATATGAAAGTATTTTGATTGCACATAAATATGTTTCAACAAGCCTTTAAAGTGCGGGTTCAAAGAAAATCATTAATATGGCAAATAACATATTACTAGAAACTGGTAAGCTAATAGATGGCCATCGTACAAGTTGTAGGTCAACTACAAATCGGATGATTTATAAAAATACAAATAAAACCACCTCCATAGCATCTGGGATATGCGAGAGATTCGCCAGAAAATAACGATGTTTTAATGCCGTCACAATATGAACCAATCCTGCCCAAGCAGACGACATCCCATAAAGAATGAACATAATTGCAATGCTATTATTTCTCAAATTATAATGAGTTTAGTGTATATAAATGTGATGGAATTTTACACCATTCAAAAGGGATATGACCCGATTCTGATAACTAAATTCTTTTGTTTGTAAATACACAGGATAGGGGTTAATGAACAATCAAAGAAACCACACTTTCAAATTTAAAACCCCCGGGAATGAAAGCATGGACGCATTTGTTCCCTCTTGAAACGCCGAACATACCGCGGTGTATGCAGCTGAAAATACAATGGCGTCTTATTTTGTTTACAAGCGACGGATTCCTTTATTTTTTTATCGCTGCATTTTTCATCAAAATAATACCATGCGCGGGGTTTAGAGTGAGGCAATAGATTAAACATTTAGCCTGACGGTAGTGAAGTAAGAGAAATAACTGAAGAGAAGACGACGAAACAGGCACTGAAAATGTGTGAGATGTCATGGGACATCGTCTGCTTGTGCAAATCATGTTCAACATGTGACGTCACACATCTCAGCAGCGATCGGAGAGCATTTCAGGTGCTATGTCGGGGCTGTATTTAAGAGTTTTGTAATTCATAATAATCATTACTTCGAATGTTTCCGAGCATGGAATTTTGATAACCTTGTCAAATCAAAGTGTTACCTTTGCAATAATGACAATAAAGTTAGTTTTTAAAATCAATGAACCTGATCTTTAAGAGAAGTATCAAGTAAATCCACTTTATAAGGAAAATAAATGGCTATTGCAATGTAAGTCCATACTGATCAGGGAGAACAGGTGGTGCCATTGTTGTGCATAGTTACTTATTTTTACCCATACCCAACAAGATTGCCACAGCAAATTTTAAGATGGGTTATCAAATCATGTCTGAACAAGAATTAAATAGTAGTACCCTCACACAATGCCAGTGACCCTGCGTATCTTTCAACATTAAATAAAATCTTGGTAATACATAATACAAGTGTAACTTAAATTGGTAGAACGGTAGGCAATACTATCTGAGGAGCGATTAATGCAGATAGCTTTTTTAAAATAAATTGGTCATCCAACATAAAACAATATACAAATGTAGTAACACTTGATAGTATTCAAACAGAAATGATTATCTACAGGACTCCTTTCTTGAGTATGAATGGGAACAACAGCAGGACAACATACCCTTTTCCTTCTTTTGAAAGTGTGCCGTGCCTTTGTTGAACTGCTCCTCCCATGACTCTACTTTAAGATCTGGTTCGCAAGGATGGCATACTTTCTTCAGATCAACATCAACAAAGATACCATACAAGCTTTTCCGCAGAGGACCCTTCTCTGATAATTTATGAAGCTTATCAAGATCTCTCTTGTTGCAAACACGAAGGTAGAGTGTAAAATCATCCTCGTCAACTGTAGCAGGGAGCAGGAGTGTTTTCAGTGTGATATCAATCAATGAGAAAATTCCAGAAAGGGAGCTGTTGCTGTCCCAATAGTCACGGTGCTTGCACCTTTCAAGACAGCGGAGGATTTGGTCCAGTTTTGATGCCATCGAAGCCCGAAGTTGTACCTGAAGTCTCACCTTCAGCTTAATTTCTTTATAAATGTGGATAAAAAGAAAAGATTTTTTCGTAATGATAGATCAGTACTTTCTTTACCACCAAATTTTAGTTTTAACAAATATCAGAAATTAAGTTTCAAGTGTTCAATTTTGACATATTGCTTTATCTGGGCATAAGACATATTCCACAGGAATAAACTTCAAAATGATGGTATCTGATTCTGTTTCAAGAAGAAAAAAGTAGCAATGCCTGGCCCAAACACATTATTCAACATACATATTCTTGGGTAGGATTCAAGCCTATATACTTACATGTCAATTGATCTTTATGACCTTTGACATGACAATCCAAAAATCTGATCACTTATCCCCCCATAAGGTGATGCATACTAGTTACAGGTTTTAATTTCACAGTAAAACAGTTTAAAGTAGTCATTGATTTGGTCATAACAAGGTTAAAAAACCTTTAATTTCATGTAAATTGACTTGCTGACCTTTGACCTTCTTTTACCCCAAATCTAATCAATTTGTCTCATTATGGTGATGCATGCTAATACCAAGTGTGAAATTCATGGATCAAATCGTATTTGAGACATAGCGATAACGGGGCAAAACCCTGAGATTTCATGGAAATTGACCTTTATGACCTTTTACCTTTCACCTTTTTACCCCGAAATCTAATCAGATTGTCTTGCTATGGTGATACATACTCACACCAAGTTTGAAGTTTATACCTCAAGTGGTTCTTGATATATCACTATAAAGAGGCTAAAACCTGTTTTTTTTAAAGAAATAGACCTACATGTACAATGTACTTACTCTACCCAAAAATGTGAAATGTATACCATCACCAGGTTCGAAGTTCATAATTCCAGTGGTTCTTGAGATATTGCAATATCGAGGCTAAAATCTGCAATTTCAGATCTTGACCTCTATGACCTTTGACCTACTTACCCTAAAATCTTATCAGATCATCTTTCTATGGTGCTACATACTGACATGTTTGAAGCTTGTACCTCTAGTGGTTCTTGAGATATTGCGTTAACGAGGCTAAAACTTGTTACTTCATATATTGACCTCTATAACCTTTGACTTTTGACCTTAGTATACTTACTTCAAAATCTAATCAGATCGTCTTCCTATGGTGATACATACTATCATTAAATTTGAAATTCAAACCTCAAGTGGTTCTTGAGATGTAGCGTAAATGAGAAAGCGGGACGGACGGATAGACAGACAACCCAAAAAGCATAAAAACCAGGGGTGATAGTGAGCAATTAAAAAAAAAAGGGTTTTTTTCCCCCGACCACCGTCCCCTTGTGTAAAAAAAAAAAAAGGATCCAGGGAAAAAAAATGGCATCTAAGAACATTCCCCCTTTTTGAGTTAAGAAAATTGGGGAAAAATAGGGGAAAATAGGGAAAAATCAGGAAAATAAGGGAAAAATCAGGAAGAAAAAACAAAAAAACAAAAATTTAAATCGGGTAATTATCAGGCCTGAAAAACATTTATAATAATTATGATAAATGATTTAGTTCGAGCTGTTATTTTAAATGTTTCTTGATATACATGTAGTATCTGCTTGAAATCATTATCTGGCTAAAAACAAATACTTATAGTTTAGTGATTGTTCTACCTCTATTTAGAACAGATAAAAAGAATGGGTATATTTCTTGGCTTAATCATATTTACCCATGATAGGCCATGCACGGTCTATGCACGTTTTAAAACTCACCTTTTGTGAGTTTCAAAACAGTGATTTTTAACTAGTAATGAAGATCATTCTTATGAAAGCGGCTTATTTTCTTACCAAAATCTTCATCACTCAGCTGTGATGAATCAAAGATGATAGTTGGGTCTCTCTCAGTAGAGCTAGGCTGAGATAGGGCCACTGCAGGACTCTCAGTAGAGCTAGGCTGGGATGGGGTCACTACAGGACTCTCAGTAGAGCTAGGCTGAGATTGGGCCACTGCAGGACTCTCAGTAGAGCTAGGCTGAGATAGGGCCACTGCAGGACTCTCAGAAGAGCTAGGCTGAGATGGGGCCACTCCAGGACTCTCTGTAGAGCTAGGCTGGGATGGGGCCACTGCAGGACTCTCTGTAGAGATAGGAATTTTGAACAAATATCATATGTAAAATTCAATTTTGACAGACAATCCTCAATTCAATTGGGCAAATCATATTCTATGAGTGAAAAATTCTTGAAACAGAGGCATGATAGCTCAGTGGTAGAGCAGTGGTCTCATAGCCAGGAGGTCCTGGATTTGAAACCAAGTTGATGTGATAGTAACCTTTAGAAAGGCACTGATCCCCATTACCAATTCTCTTGGACAGGAATTTGAAAGCCATCACTCCCCTGGTTGCTTACCAACAAGCGTGCACTAGCTTTTTATTTTGGCTGAATTAAATCATTATTATCATAAATAAGGGAATAGTGGAATACCAATAACATTTCATCTGTCCCAAAGCATACCTGTAAGTATATATCACTAAATGCCAGATGAATAATGTACAATTTGAACATCAAATATTCTATTACAATGGTCCTTGGTCCATGTCTATTGACCTCTTTACTTCCAAAATGTAAATAATTTACAATTTCCTGCCCAAACCCAGTCTACTTAGGTATGCTCTATTTTAATACATTTTCTCTAATTATAAGCAAACTGACATCTGAATTTTGCTCGGAAAAGAAAATAAAACCGACCAAACTTTAGCTGATAACCTTAATAAAGTAGATGGATCTTTGACTGCGCACTGTGGAAAATGATGCCTCCGCCAAAAACAGAAGCAATTTTTTTACATTCAAGTTTGATTGTAATCCATTAACAGGTTCTCAGAATATCGTGATTACAAGCTATTATTCATATACCGGCACATGTATGACCCTTTGATCTTTGACCTCATGACCCTAATATCTGATCAGTTCATTATGGCTCTGCTTGACTGCATGATACATTCATGTCGTGACCAAACTCGTTTTGACCGTTTCAAAACTTGATTTGTCCTTTAAGAACAGCCTACAGCAGTTTGGGTGTGGTTAATTTATACATACGTATTAGACCAGCCCAATTACTTTAATGGTCACGTGGGTTTGGTATACCTACTCTAAGGACTAAATAGTCCGTCAATTATCTATAAAGTATTGTCTGTAGATAATGTTAAAATGTCTCATAATGAAATTATGATATTTTCTCATGTATCATATGTTAGTGTTTTTTTACTGAAACTGATCATTATATCTGATCCAGAAAGATATGCACTCATGCATGAAAAGTAGTCCTTCTGGATATGGAGCTATATCAGGCAAGGCCCTGCTGGGCATTTATATAACCGACATTTGTCCACTTACCTTAAACGAAGACGGTCGCACCATATTTAATTGGAGCGGTCAATGTAACCTGTTTGTGTTGCAGCTTTTATACAGGTATGTAGAGATAATTGAACTTGATATAGTTTTTACTTCGCTATCAGTGCAATTATAGTAATAGTGATGTTATACGTAAGTTATCTCAATACATGAAAGTGTTGTTTTGCAGCTTGACTTGAATTGTGTTGCATCTTTACAGACGGCTTTACAATTTTTGGGCGTGGCATTGGTTAAGCTACATTACATGATTATACGACGTTCGTATGAGAAGTCCAGTGTTTATGATGTCGTAATATACGAGGCGGTTCAATGATTGTATATTATGTAATAAGATGTTTTATTCACCGTACGGTGGATTGATGAGTAGTCTACATGCAAGCATCAGACTCAGTTTATGTAGCATGTGGATTTTACAACAAATATTGATTTAGATGAGAAAGTCCATAGTAGATAATTGATGTTTCATTTTTGTCCACTGTAGCCGCTGAGGTGTGAGGTGCCTGTACGAGCTACCAAGCTTAGGTACAACTGATGACGTAGTTTTTCCTTACCCGTTTGACACTTAGTCTAGGTTGAGTTACGTAGGATTATCTATGTTATGTATGCAATTGATCGGAGTCAGATTATTTGATATCGATACATGTATTTCTTATTTCCAGGAATTTACAGAGAATATTGAAATACTACTTTTTTTTTTTTTGCATTTCAATATATAAAAACTGAACTTATGAAAACTGCATTTGTCTACAGAAATCTGATCACTATCAATAAGATGATGACTTGCATGATTTTATAGTGTGATCATTGTACTCATGATGCTTTAGTTTTATCTTCTGTACAATGCACGGGTTTCCGTTTGTTTTCATTCATACCACGAATAAACATTACTGAACTTCACCATGGTGTCCTATACTTTTCATTTATGTTTGGCGTTTATTTAAAAGGGTGGAGCAATGAGCCCCACAATGGTAATCTGGTAATCGGTTCTAACGATAATGCGATCACAAGCTATTTGTGCATACATAATAAGCCCCATGACCTTTTACCTCATGACCTAATATTCTGATCAGTTCATTGGCTCTGCAAGATACATACATGTCTTGCGAGTTTGATGGTTATCTGTCTATTGGTTCTAATGATAATACGATCACGAGCTATTTGTGCATACATAATGAGCTCCATGACCTTTGACCTTGTGACCCCAAAATCTAATCAGTTCATTGGCTCTGCAAGATAAATATACATTTATTGAGTTTGATGGTTATCTGTCTATCGGTTCTAATGATGTGATCACAAGCTATTTGTGCATACTAATGAGCCCCATGACCTTTGACCCTAATATTCTGATCAGTTCATTAGCTCTGCAAGATACATACATGTCTTGACTTTGATGGTTATCTGTCTATTGGTTCTAATGATGATACGATCACAAGCTATTTGTGCATACATAATGAGCTCCATGACCTTTGACCTTGTGACCCCAAAATCTAATCAATTCATTTGCTCTGCAAGATACATACATGTCTTGAGTTTGATTGTTATCTGTCTATCGGTTCTAATGATAATGTGATCACAAGCTATTTGTGCATACACAATGAGCCCATGACCTTTGACCTTGTGACCCCAAAATCTAATTAGTTCATTGGCTCTGCAAGATACATACATGTCTTGAGTTTGATGGTTATCTGTCTATCAGTTCTTAAGATAACGCGATCACAAGCTATTTTGCATACATAATGAGCCCTGTGACCTTTGACCTTGTGACCCTGAAATCTAATCAGTTCATTAGCTCTGCAAGATACATACATGACCCAAGTGTGGCAGGAATCTATCACTCGGTTCTTGAGACATATGGACGGACAGACAACCGAAACCATAATGCCTCCGGCTACTTTGTTGCGGAGGCATAACAATTGTGAGCCTGTTTAAAATATCTCAAATTTACTCCTAATTTTTTAGTAAGGAAAACAACATCTTCAAAGTTTGCAGTTTCCTTGCTGCCATTTGAATAAAAAAGTGATGTCAGAGTAAAACATATCCATTGACCTGGATAAAATGGATAGGATGTTTCACAATTTTATGGAGTAAGGGGTATTGCTTTATCATGGTTTAAAAATTATTTGTTAAATAGAGAACAGTATGTATACTTTCAATCTAAAGAGTCGAGTAGATTACCTATAACTTGTGGCGTCCCTCAGGGATCGATTCTAGGTCCTTTATTATTTTTGTTATACGTTAATGATATTGTAAAATCATCTAAACTTTTAACATTTATATTGTATGCAGACGACACTAATGTATTTTATTCTCATACAAATTTAGACACACTTACGTCAATCTTAAATGTTGAATTATCTAAAATATATGTTTGGTTTAAGTCTAATAAGTTATCTTTAAATTTTACTAAAACAAATTTTATATACTTTAGAAATGTTCATTCACCAAAAGTAAATTGTAGATTATATATTAATGATATTTTGCTTTTAGAAAAAAATTCTGTCAAATTTTTGGGGATAACCATTGATTCTAATTTAACTTGGTCCGATCATATACATAATATATTGAACACTGTTTCTAGGAACATTGGAATATTATATAAATTGAAATTATTACTAACTCCCAAATCTCTTTTTATGATTTATAATGCTTTTGTACTTTCGCATATTAATTATTGTAATATCGTATGGGGAAACTGTTGTAAAACTAAAATTAATTCACTTGAACTTTTACAAAAGAAAGCCTTACAATTTGTACACAATCTGATTATTTAGCACACACTACACCTATTTTTAAAACATTGAAAACTCTCAAAGTAACTGATATGCACATTTTTCAAACAGCTATTTTTATGTATAAATATGTCTCCAACTTACTTCCTAAGTCCTTTCATGATTTTTATATTCATAATGTTAATGTACATTCGTACCCCACGAGGCACTCTATGGATTTTCATTTAACTAACCCTAAAATTGTTTTGGCACAAAAATCAATAAGACACAATGGACCCGATGTGTGGAACTCCTTGCTTATAACATTAAAATTATGTACAACACTTGTTTCCTTTAAAGTGAAGATGAAAGAATATTTATTGATAAGGTATGAAAATTAGATTCTGGTCATAATATACTACATGTACTTTGTTTTAATATAAATATTCATTGTTTATTTGTATATAAAAAGGAAATTATTTGATAGATTGAGGAGCTCGCGCAGTGCACTCTTCACTTTGCACAGCACTCACTTCACCCGCTCTTTCTTCCTGTCTCCTCTTCTCCTTCTGTAAGGCCGGTATCATTTCAAGCTCTGCTTACGATATCGGTCTTCTGCATTCTCCCCCTTTTCTTTCTTTTCAAATACGATTAATTGTACTATTGATTATTTATATTTATTTATTTGTGAATTACTACTTGTATTACTTATCATTATATTGCTAAAATGTATTCATTGTTATTTTTGTTATTGTTTATGGAAAATGCAGAAATAAAACTTGAAACTGAAACTGAAAAAAAACAATGACTGGGTATTGTACACCTAGAGCCATCTATACAAACAGCAGCCATCTAGTTACTTCAGCATGCCAAACTTGTGATTTCAGATACCCAGACTTTGATGGAGTATGGGAATACTTGGAGTTCGCCCCTTTATCAGTCCAACAGGTGTATTAGAAACATGCCCATGCTTGGGTCCTTGCGACTTACTTGGCTCTTTGCCGTGTTCCCTGTAGGACTTTAAAGGTTGGCTTGCACTTGGGCCAGGTGAACTTTCGGAAGGAGCACTACCTTCCACCTGATTTGGTGTCACTGTTTTAAAACCTGTGAACTCCATCGTCTGTACTGCTTTCACTGTTGGCTGGAAGCTATCATCATGGCATCCATTTTCTGGTCCAGATGTCTGACTTTTCAAGTGTCCAAAGCTTGAAGACTTAGAAGGCTCTTGAGATGATGGTTGACTATGCTGTATCACAGGCTGAGCAACAACATTACTGTGACCAAGATGAGTGGGATGACTTTCATGACCTTCCACCTGATTTTGTGTCACTGTTTCAGTGATAGGTATTGCTGTAATGGTGTTACTCTGATGTCTGGCTGGGGCTTGATCCTGTACAGTTAAGTTTTTCATTCCTCTTCCTACAGATTCATTGCCTGTATTTCCTTCTTTCTTGGAAGAACTTTGCTGTATAATAAGATGAGTGGGATGACTTTCATGACCTTCCACCTGATTTGGTGTCACTGTTTCAGTGATAGGTATTGCTGTATTACTGTTACACTGCTCGACAGGAGAGTGATCATTCACGGTTAAGTCTTCCATCCCTCTTCTCACAGATTCATGGTCTGTATTTCCTTCTTTCTTGGAAGACCTTTGCTGTATAATTGAAATTTTGAGATAAAATATAAACCATCTAATAAAATAATAATACTGTAGCTACATCTCCATGTAAAAAATGAAAACAAATTTTGGAATGAAAACATTCTTGTATTTAACAAGCCACTGGATGATGCAATATTTCAAATCTTACAAATGCACATGGAGATAAAGAAAATCAAAATTAAGATGTAACAGCTAGTTTGTCAACAGGCTTACTATGTAAAAAAAAATACATTTCTTTGATGTTCATACCTGCCAACATTTGAAAATAAGAATTAAGAATTTCTATACCTGCCAACATTTGAAAATCTGTACCCTTAACAGGCAATCGCGGCACATGATAAAACAAGCTAAATTAGGGTTATTTTTAAAAAAATTTAAAAACTGGTCTTTCAGAATTTTGAAAAATCAGAATATTCCGAATTTTTAGGTCCTAAAAATCCAGAAAATCAGAATATTCTGGATAATTCGGAAGGGTTGGCAGGCATGGTCATGTTCAGTGGAAATAATATGCAGACTTCCCTCTTTCTCATTGTATTTTGTTGTTCACACATATTTACATGTACTGGTATTCAGTATCAACTGTAAAACATTACCGTAAATCTCCGTGTATAAGACGCACTTTTTTCCGCCGGACAAATTAGAAAGTCGGGGGGTGCGTCTAGTTATATTGAGTCCTCAAAATGCTACTTTTTAGTGGTTCTCGAAAATCTCTGTGTCTCAACATAAATTACATAATGCGAATAAAGAATAGGATCTACTATTTGAAGTTTACCTACATTCCTAATTTGAAGGGAAGAGAGTTTTTTTTAAAGTCTTGATTTATACCCCTTCACATAGCACTGTGCCGGCCGACGCTCACCCGTAGCCGGAAGAGCAACGGCATGGTCCCAGCTCACTCACACACGGGATATATGACTCACCACTTAGAAACTAGAACCAAACTATCCTATGTACGAATTTCTGTTTGGACTCGGAGGAAAATTTGTCTGTCATCTTTAGTTTTGAAAACGACATTGTTACTATTATTTGTGACAAGTTCACAAGCACAAATCGGAGCCTAATTCAACTGCGCCTCGTAATAAAACGAAGGTCCTTTGAAAGCTGAAATATGACGCGATCTGGCTGCTGCCTACTTATACACAGAGATTTACGGTACATCAGATAATGATTACTTGAAATTCTTAGATTGACCTACAATGAATAGTAAAAAATTAACTTTGCTTCACATACAGTACAATAAAAATAAAAAATTGACAAAATAACAAACAGACTAACCTCTCCTAAATAGTGTCCAAGTGATTCATGAGTTGGATTAGTATCAAGATTCGCTACCCAATCTGTAATTTCTGATTTAAAAAAACAAGAACAAAAAACTTTTGAAAGGTTAGAAATAAAGCACATCAATTTTTAGCCTTGACCTAATCAAGACCTTATCAGGAGTCATTTTTACTAGTCATACCCTTTAATTGAGAGCAATGGGCAATTCAAGCTCAACTGTAATGGAAGTATTTTGTACAGGGGTGATAGTGAGCACTGAAAAAAAAATAGGTTTTTTATTTTTTTCCCAACCACCCACCCTCTTGACTAAAAAAAAAAAGAGCATTCGGGGAAAAAAAATGGCATCTAACAACATTCCCCCCTTTTTTAGTAAGAAAAATTGGGGAAAATTGTGAAAAATCAGGAACAATCGAGAAAATAGGGGTAAAATCAGGACAATTCAGAAGAAAAAATCGGAAGAAAAAAAATATCAGAAAAAAAAGAAAAAAAATCTGGAAATTATCAGGCCTGTTTGTAGGATAACTTTTAACTACACCTGGAAAACACATCCATAGAACAACTACTGCTCTTTTGGACTTCCCTGGACATTTACAACATGGAAATCTACTTCCTAGGGTATGATACCCCTCAGGATATGTACAGCATTGAAAATGACCTCCTAGGACAATTATTCTCAAGAGAAATTACCCCCAGACAACAACCATCTTTGATGAATTAACCTAATCACTCTCAGGCAACTATCTTTAGGTGGAAATTCGATTTGGAAGTCCTTATTTGAGATTTCAACGGTATAATCAACTTTTCCACAATCTCATTGTCAATATTCCTCCCTCTAAAAAGAAATAACAGAATGCCTTACTGCTCTAAATGTAATATGTCCCATTTGCAGTTTTTCTTTCTGTTCATGGAATTTCCTCCCTAGATTGCTAAATACTAATACATTTCGTTAGACAATAAAAATGACAAATCACTGTATCCTACTACAGTCATGGCAATGTCTAATTTAAAAGAAGAACTTGGTAGTATTCATTACACTGTCAAGGCTTTTCTTTAAAGGCAGGGTATTTTACTGACATCGCTACCACTACCGTACTGTAATGTATTTTCTGAAGTAAATCTGAAGTAGGATCAGTAGAATACCCTACTATTTAATAAGGTCAATCAAGTATGAACAAACCTCTGAAATTTGGACGATCATTTGCTTCATAGCTCCATGACTCTTCCATAATTCTTTTCAGCTCTTCATGAGTGTTTACCGGATCAGGTTGCAGATAGGGAGTTTGTTTTGGATCCACTTTCAGTAGCTCCAACATGTAGGGTCCTCTGTCTGATATACACAAAATTATAATACAAGGAAATTAATTGCATTAGCAATGAAAATGAATTACTGAAATTACAACTATGATGACTAAAACTTACAGTCGAATGTTAGAGCAATCAAACAGGTTGCTTACTCACAAACATACATGCACTTTTTTAGCACTCAGGTAAAAAAAAAAAAACTGAAAAAGTAAGTAATGCTATCAAAACAGGAAGCAAAGACTCACCAGGGTATGGGTGAATACCCGTCAGAAGTTCATAGAGAGTCATCGCAAAGCTGTGGGATAATGCATCACAATAAAAAAAAACATGGAAATTTGTTTATTGTCCAATATAAAAAAAAAGTTAAACATCAAATAAATCTCACACATACTGCAATACATTGCACCCGAGTTTATACAAAACTGACTACAAGCAGATATTAAACAGAAAGGTACTAATATCTGGACTTTATTCATTGGTTGAGTGAATCACAGTGAAATACACTGTTCTATATTTTTACTTCATGTTTCTGTAACTACTGAGCATGTCAGTAAAAATTCATTATTTATAAAAATACACAATAAAGCTTTTAATTTCATTGAATTGGTCCTGAAAACTTGTTGAAGTTGAATCATTTTTATGATGTTATAAAATTTGAAACTCTGCTGTTCAATTACAGCCAAGGATATTTGAAGTTTCAAATTTGGGCATCGAGATGGCCAAATTGATGCTGAAGTCACATTTACCGGTAACCATAATGAAATACTGAAAGCAGGGTTTAAACAATAACAAAATATCAAAAACAATAACAAACACGATAAAAAATATCAAAACACAATTTTTTATCACAACCCTGCATGAAATGTCGGACCTTCAGTTACTAGAACCTGGATTATATCCCCCTCAAATACTTGAATGAGTAATAGGATGATAAAAAGTATCCCCAAAATTATAATATACATTGATTGGGCATATCACCACTGCTTAATTTTTGCTCATATAATTGACTTCTGAGAATTGTTTACTGGTCTATGAATTACATTTCCTCACCAGTATACATCATACTTTTCAGTAATAATCTTAGTTGAGTTGGGTAAGTCTGTCCTGAAAGCTTCTGGAGGCTTGTGACTGTCTGTGCCCCAACACTTATCACGAGATGAAGTTTGGCAATCTGTTGCAAGGCCAAGATCAGCAACCTGTACATGTACATGCCATCAACAGAGAGAGAGAGAAAACATCAAATTCATATCACGCTATTCTAAATTGATTTGTCCAGAACAGTGAAGGTAATAAATATCTTGTTTGGCAGGAAAGTTCATGTGATCTTTGTTTGATTTCATGAAGGAGACTTCTTGGGAATCTTACATGGTTTCCCATCTTCCTATAATAAATTCAGCCGCAAGCTCCATCATGATGTGTGGTATGAAACTAGCCTATCTTTAAAAAAAGATATTGCACTTTTGCGATTGCAAATCAATATTTAAAAAAAAAAAGAAGATTACCAGTAATTGAATATTCTTTTTACTAGTAGCATTAGTGACAAATCTAGGTACGAGGGCCATGCAAGAGGACCATCAAACATGATAGAGTTCCTTGGTTCCTCCTGGAAACCTTGTCAGCACAAGGTAATTGATGACGTATGATAAGGTCTGATCTTGGTGACTGCAATTAGTTGAATGATTAAACAAAACAAGTCAACGCAAAGCGTAGCATCCCCTTCCAGGGTACAAATGGCCTATATATGTCAGAACAAGTTACTTTCATTAGACTATACTATTTATTACCAGGCAAGGAAGTTAATCACATTTTCACATATATAATTAGGTGTTTTTGCATATTGGATGAGCTATGACCTTTCACCTTTGACCTATATACTCCGAAATCGAACTTACGCTGTTTTGATACCATGAACCTTCATATCAAATTTCATTAAAATTCGTCAAACATTACTTAAGATATCGATCGGAAACCAGATTCGCATATTTAATGAGCTATGACCTTTGACTTACATACTCCGAAATCGAACTTAGGCTGTGTTTTGATACCATGTACCTTCATATCAAATTTGATTAAAATCCGTCAAACATTACTAAAGTTATCGATCGAAAACCAGATTCGCATATTTAATAAGCTATGACCTTTGACCTACATACTAGGAAATTGAATTTAGGCTGTGTTTTGATACCATGTACCTTCATATCAAATTTCATTGAAATCCGTCAAAAATTAAAAGTTATCGAATGGAAACCAGATTCGCATATTTAATGAGCTATGACCTTTGACCTAAGTACTCCGAAATCGAACTTAGGCTGCGTTTTGATACCATGAACCTTCATATCAAATTTCATTAAAATCCATCAAACATTACTCAAGTTATCGATCGAAAACCAGGTGTATTTTTTTGCATATTTAATGAGCTATGACCTTTGACCTTTGACCTACATATTCCGAAATCGAACTTAGCCTGTATTTTGATACCATGTACCTTCTAAAATCCGTCAAACATTACTCAAGTTATCGATCGGAAACCAAATTTGTTACGGACGGAAGGACGGACAGCAGCGTTACTATATCCCCTCCGACTTCGTCGGCGAGGGGATAAAAAATGAAGCCAATTTCATGCCACAAATATGTGCATGTTACAAATGTTTATAATGGGTGGTATTCCGATAGCGCGTACTAAGTTAAGCCTGGCTTAACTAGTCCACACTTCTATGGAGTGCCTATTGCTAACTCATTTACCCTGTACAGATTATTTTAATCCTGCAATGAAAAGTGTCAAAAAAATAAATTTTGTTTTGCAGTGAAATGGGAAGAAAAAGATAATATGATTATGAACTGAATTTCAATAAAGTCCTTGGTAGATTATCTTTGTCATGAATATTGAAGGAGGAAGATGAAACCTAGCATTCCATAGAAGTGTGAACTAAAATTCTTATTTAGTCTGGACTTAGTCCCGGTTTAACTTATGAGAATACCACCCTATAAGAATGTCCCCTCCCTTTGAGTTCATTTGATATCTTCAGTATTGCATAACTTATGACAGGAATATGTGCAAAGCAAGTGAAACGTTGGATCATTCATCTGGTAGGAATCTTGTGAACAACCTGAGATTATTTATCGCTAATCTGCACCTGAATCACAGTCAATGAAGATAATTTCATTTGCGGCTAGACAAGATGTATTAGGCATGGAACTCAAGATAATGTATCCTGCTAATCTAGACTGCACTTCATAAAAGCCAATTAAAGCTATGGTCACAACCCCAAAAAGTAGCCTGCTCGGCGGCCGGGCGGCAATTTTTTAGCCAATTGCGCCCGTCCACCGAGCAGCGGCCGCCCGGGCACTGCTTGTTTTTAGGGCATTGCTCGGTCGCCGCTGAAGTTTTAGCGCGGAGTTAAAATTCTGGCGGAGCCTGCTCACTTTTCACTCGCCGCCCAAAATACGCTCGGTGCTGGGCGGTCGCAGTCTGGGCACCGACCTAATCGAGAGTTCGCCATCGAGCAAATTAGGTCAAAAAAAATCAAAGCTGCTAGGTCAAAGGCTGACGATCGGTCGCAGCCCGGTCGTCGCTGGGAGATCAGTCGGTCACTGCCGGGACGCCGCGGTGAGAAGCTCCCCGATTTCGCCCAGTTTCGACCTAAAATCGACAGGGCAATCGCTGGGGCTCTTCAGCCTGCTCGACTTCTCCAAAAATCGTTGGGCGATGCCAATTCCAGCGGCGACCAAGCAGGCTACAAATCGGTCGGTCGTCGCTCTGAGTTTTGACCATAGCTTAAGGAACATTTTTCATACCGTAATCCTCAAAAAGCAGTTCGTCTGATTTCTTCTACCGTGTTTGCCGGCGTAAAGGCCGCAGTAATTTCTGCATAGAAAATATGAAAAAGTCTGGGTGCGGCCAATGCGCAACAACTAAAAATTCAGCAATCAAAACAGCACGTATTCGTACATATGGGACTACAATGACTATACCACTATGGTACAGGACATTTCCACACAACTTACTGACTATTTTATGTTGCATTGTTGACATGAAGACGAAAATAAACTTCATAAAACAACATCTACCGATAGATCTAGATCTAAGTTCGTGCCAATGCATCGCTAAAAAGTAAAAGAAGGGACCGTTACGGAGCTGCCACGAAATGCAACTGCACATCCAGCCGAAGTCGCACCAAGTCTATTTTCTTTGTATCCATGTCAGGCAATTTCGCATTACACCATACATTGTGCCTGCGATACAGTACTAGCTTCAAAATCAATGAAGATTTGCTAAATAGATACGATCATTTTTGAGGTAAACTTAGTTTTTTCCTGTAAATTTTATAAGAATATTGATGAATTTGGTATCAGTTTGTAGAAAAAAATACCCTGGTAAGTGTTCTACAAGAAAATTACGAATATTTTTTTTGGTCTGTTTTTATTTATTATTATTATTTTTAATTCTTTTTAATGCCAAAGTTGGGGGTGCGGCCTATGCGGCGCTGCGACCTTATCGCCGGCAAATACGGTATTTCAATCTTCTCAGACGAAAATAGTGAGATACTCAAACTTATATGGTGCTCCAAAGTTTTTCCTTTTGAATTGAAATAAAGAGCGGGGCATCGTTTCATAAACCGTATAAGTTCACCGACATCCCACTGAAATGTGTGTTGATTACAATACACATGTTTCAATGTGATATCTTAAGTACTTATGATGGTTTCGTGAAACGCTGCATAGATGACAGGTGAAGAATGTTACCTTGGCATTAAGATGACCATCTAATAGAACATTCTCCAGCTTGAGATCACGGTGAATGATATTCTTGGAGTGGAGAAAATGCATTCCAGACGAGATATGATAGACCATCCTATTGGTCAGAGGCAAGAGATCAAGGCGATGTTGCCATTTACTAGTGCGGAAGTTCCAAAGAGATCCATTCTCCATGTATTTCATGACGATACCAATGAGGCCACAGTTACATGCATCATCTTCACACTGCACAAACCCTTTGATGGAGACAATATGCTCACATGTGAGGGAAATCTCGTGCTTTTGAGCCTCTTTCTTGTACATCTCCACTTGACCTCTATATAGGATAGTGAGAAAAACATTAAGCAAAGAAGATGATATCTTATCAAAAAATGTGAGGACTTTTTCTTAGAACATCTAAATATGGTCATACCGGTAAGCTGAAAAACTTCTTGGTCTCTTAGTGCAATCATATTTTGTGACATAGGGAACAACTCTCTAAGCCAATTATAAATTTTCTGTATGTTACAAGTTCCAATATTAATCTCTCATTCCAAACTGAAATTAACAAGAAGCATGCGATTATCGTCCTCCTGTCCCCACATATTGCAGTCAAAGCTAGTTTTACCACTGACTTTGCTCTATCCAGAGATGTCTATGAAACTGGAGTTATGAGGTTCCTATGTTTTACAGCAGAGGCCTGTAAATTATTGTCCAGTTCAAAACCTTAAGATTTGCCTGATATATTTCCAGATAATTTTTCTCATGAATACATCTGAAATGTGGTTCTTATGAACATTAAAATCTTTAAATTGGCATTGCACAATGGAGTGTAAAATCACATAAAACCATGTGCTAAGTATGTTAGCTAACATAACCTGTATTAAGAAGACAATGCAAACTCCAAAACCATGATAACAAGAGTTTTTGGGTGGGAAAGATGCAGCCTGCATACGCATAACCTTACGCAAGCCTCATGCATGGACTTAACATGATAGTTAACACAGTTTTGATATTCTGAAAACTCTTTCAACCAAAAGATAATATAGGAGTCAACATAGAAAATAACATCGGTCTAGATGTCTAGATGTCTAGAAGTATTTTACATCTTTACATTTTATAAGTGAATAGATATTTTCTTTCCTGTGTGTTTCCCTTTTAATTTCCTTTATCACTACAATATGATTCTTTGAATCCACATCTTTTGATAGTAACACAAACAGAGAAAACATAGAAAAGAAAGAAATTAAGTAGCTTTTCATGAACACCTTCATGACAAGGGCTCAGACAAAGGTAGTGCGTATGAATTGATGATGCTCAGTAAGTATGTGCTATAGTTCACATAGCTGTACACGCGATCAAACATGAAACATGATTGGCTGAGAGATCTTAACAGTGAGTCTCATTGGAGAATTAATGAAAAATAGGAATGTCGGGGGCATTTACCTAAAAAAGAACAAGTCAACGCAAAGCGTAGGATCCCCTCGCAGGGTACAAATTGCCTATATACTGTAATCGTAAGTGATCGAACAGAAACCAGATTCGCATACTTAGGCTGTGTTTTCATACCATGTACCTTCATATCGAATTTCATTAAAATCCGTCAAACATTATACTAAAGTTATCGATCGGAAACCAGATTTGTATTTTTTGCATATTTAATGAGCTATGACCTTTGAACTTTGACCTACATACTCCAAAATCGAACTTAGGCTGTGTTTTGATACCATGTACCTTCATATCGAATTTCATTAAAATCCTTCAAACATTACTGAAGTTATCGATCGGAAACCAGATTTGTTACGGAAGGAAGGACGGAAGGACAGAAGGACGGAAGGACGGAAAGAAGGAAGGACGGACGGCAGCGTTACTATATCCCCTCCGACTTCGTCAGCGAGGGGATAATAACATACTCTTGACATAGTTTTCATAATACTGATTAAGAGGTATGTTAGGGGTATGTTAACTGTTGGACACATAGAAGTTAACATAGTTTTCAGAATACTGCCCCAGATATTTGGAAAATGCTTTTCCTCTATGGGTCAATATTGCATTCAACAATTCTTTTTACTTGCCTTTTACCAGGTTTAGCAAGCTTCACAGCTACATCAGCATGTATTGCATGTACAGCCTTGAAGACCTCCCCAAAGGAGCCTCCACCCAAATGACAGCCTTCAAGCTCCCTTGCTTTCTTCTCATGGAAGGCACATTTTCCCCCAGTGGAGTCTTTAACAGAGAGGTCCGCCATCACAATTTTTTTAAGCTTTACTTCCGGTTGAGGAACAGACAACCTTGCATCAACTCCATCCCCCGCTGCTTCTAATGCCATTTCTAAATCAAAGTGAGAAAAAAATACTCAGCAGTCATTACGACAATATTCAAGACCGTTTACAAGCATCTTGCAGCTAACCTATGTTCTGGATACCGATACTGTATATGCATTTGTAATAATGTAACTGTATATATATACATGCACTGTAGTAATTTTGTTTCAATTGCTCATAGTCCACTGGTTAAATCCACCATGAATACAACCTAACTAACTAAGGGGTCGTGTCAGAAGCAGTATTTACTATTATACAACTCACTCCAAGATCCTAATCAAATGATTGGTCATGCGCGGTCACGTGTGATTCATTTACTGAGACTATCACACGTTTTTTCATGAAAAAGCGTGCAATATTTTCCATACTAACACACGTTTTTTAGTGCATGTACATGATGCGCAGTAGTGCGCGCAGATGTGAGAACGCATAATACTGTGTGTGCATGGGCGTATTCTTGCGCAGCACTATGCGTAAATGGGTATAGAGGTAAGTGCGCTTACTGTAGCTATGTGTGTGCACTAAATTAAGCCTTATTAAACTTGAGATTTATTTGTCAGGCATACTGTCACGAAACAATCTTGATTGAATTCTTTTTACATCAAATAACAAGGATCTAGGAGTTTCGTTGTATAAAACAAATGATGCATGTTTTCATTCGTTCATTATACGATCTATCCGCCCTCGTTGATG
Organism: Mesocentrotus franciscanus; assembly: GCA_037976565.1. NCBI lineage: Eukaryota > Metazoa > Echinodermata > Echinoidea > Camarodonta > Strongylocentrotidae > Mesocentrotus > Mesocentrotus franciscanus. Next base: position 3,983,956 of record CP137676.1, read on the forward strand.
CTGTGTGTATCTATCGCACTCAGCCTCAACTCGAGTGCGGATAGATCGTATAATGAACTCATGCGCATGCATCATTTGTATAACAAAAAAGTAGACAGTCTTCATGATTTCTTTGTAGGTAATGTTGAATTAATTTCTCATTCATTTCTGTTTAAAATTGCTGGAAGAAAAAAAATTCATCTTGATAATAAATAACATTAAGGCCACTGAAAAACAAATCATAAAAGGGCACCTGGGTGCTCTAGTCCCCAATGTCTTTAATATTTTGTCAATGCTCCCGTTATAACCGGCCCTAACAAGGAGTGTTTTTTATGTGGTACAATTTCAATGGATCACAACATGCACAATGAGCCTACCGGTAGGCAGTTTGATCTATTACTGGTAACCATTGAAAAAGGCAGAAGTGGTTTGTTTCTAGGTTTAGAAATGGCATTCTATTATCACACAGAAAGTTATGGTTTGTGGGGAGAGATACGACCACATTACAGCGACAAAAATATTTCTTTCTAAGGGAGTCAACCCTAATTTGGATGCTAGCTATTCCAAGTAGTCTACTGATATTCGGTATAAGATCCCCCAAGGAATATTTTATGCTTTCACATGGTCTTAGATTTACCTCAAAGGATGACAACAATGAAAAACATTCATATAGAACATCCACCCTGCCTTGTAGGTTATATTTTACCACATTTATCACTAAAAGTAAACTTACTCATCTAAACTAATGATTTATCTTCTTGGTTAAATGATTTCAATGTTTTGGAATACACAACTGTGGAAATCTATCACATTATATTGCCTGTAGCATGCAGGCCCCACGGAACATTTTTCAGTGTGGAGGGGGCTAAAGCATTTACGATCAGGTAGAGCGTAGCATAAATTGGCATGGGGTCCGAGGGGGAGCCCTGAAAGCTCAGGGGTTTTAGGCAATTCATTATGGTCAGGTGAGCATATTTTGATACCTTATTTGTGACATTGGCAGGTCACTTTATTTTTGTTTTATGACGTAAATCATGGTCTGAAGCAATATTTCATTCAAATGAGACGCATGCTAAAGAACTTGATAGGTGAAAAATAAATTTCTGTTTAAAATATAATACAAGCGAGTACCGTATCATCTCTTCCTCTCACATATTTCTTATGCCTGGATTACATTTGGCCTGCGATTAGTCTACGGAGCCCGTATCATGCCCGTATCCCCTTTTCCGTGCGGCCTCTGTGCGGAGGCAGGAGGCGGCCGTGAGATTTTCGTACGGATTCACGGGCTCCGCATCCTCTGATTTTGTTTCGCGAGAAGTTAAACAAATTTGAAAAATCGTAAGCCCGTAGCCCGTAGACATGTCGTAGGTGGCATTGCACGATCTCGTACGAGCATCGCGAGGGGCCTCGCGCTGATCGTGCAGCAAACGCACGATTTTTCGGTAAACATGGGGGCAAAAAAAAAACATTCAAAAACGGCACGGCGGCTGCACGGTTACCGCGCCTTCTCGCGCAACCTCTGCACGAAAGCTGCAAGGGCTCCGTAAGACTTCCGTACAATCTCCAACCAGCCTCTGTACGGATCAGCCCCGGCCTGCCCCAGGGTCAATACAAGAAATGGCACGATGGTCGTAGATAATGTAAACACAAACGTCGTAGCCCGTAGCCTCCTACGACGCCCTAAAATTCGCACGAAAAATCTAGATCAATTTATCGTACGGCCCTCGGGGCAAATGTAATCCAGGCATTAAGTTTATGGCAAGTTTGTTTTGTAGAGCAATATATATAGTAGGCCTGAGTCATTACGGTTTTTGTGCTAAACGGTTAACCGTTAAATGTATACGGGCGGTTTCGTTTAACCGTTATGAAAATACACGTATTTGTAATAGTGCTGTAGCTCACAAAGCCTGCCGGTCTTCAGACCGCTGGGCTGAGTATTCCGAGCCGGATATATGGCACAAATTGGGTCAACCCGGTAAACAGAGACCGGTAACAAACAACTTAAAAATGTCTTATTATTCCTCATCTGATATCATAATAAACCTAGCAAAGTTACCTTAAATAATTGAGCTCAAGTCGCTGTGAAGATGGCTTGATTTGTGACGTGTTTAAACATGCCTTTGCAATGCAATGCAAAACCAAGTTTGAGTTTGCATGTATCATTGCCGTGTGGAAATACAGTACACACACACCCATAAGCAAAAGGCACCCAGAAATGAGCTGATCAAAATTAGTGACCAATCAGGAAGCTTCTCTAGCTATGTGGGTGGAGTTTGATACCAGCATAAATTACAGTTTGGTGACCGCACGTGCATGCGCCCGGGTCAGTGAGAGGTCAAAAGCCATGTGGTAAACATTGTGCTCGCCATGTGTGTGTATGATAGTTTTTGGGCGCCGATGTTTGAGGTGGATTGTGTGTATGTGACCATGGACCTACTACTACTTTGTAGTAGGTCCATGATGTGACAGAAAGCATGGACCATGGAGAGACTCAGAGAGTGAAGAAGTAAGACAAATGAGATAGAAATTAAGGGTGGCTGTGTTAAGAGTTTGATCCCCAAGTCGGCTGAATTAAAGAATGATCAAAACTTAAATTACTCACAATGTCCAAGACTTTGTTGATTAATATTTCTAAAACTTCAATTATTATTGTTGTCATTATTTTTGTATTTTATTTAGATATATAAACTTTATTTTAGGGGGGCCGAGTCGGCAAGGGATTGATATTAATATTGATATTAATATTGAGAGAGAGAGAGAGAGAGACTCGGGGAGAAGGGAGGTGAGAGGAACTGAGTGAACTGACTGAAACCATTGAATATGTAATCATTTAGAACTTTGCTTCCTGCTCCTTGTCTGAAAGTGCAGCAATAAGAAAAGGTACATGAGCGATGAACACAGAGAGAAGGGAAATAGGGATCGAGCAGAGAAGGGGGCATGGTTGTTTACAAATTGATTCATAGAGATTATACTGCTGCCAGACAGCTGTCGCCCAGCTGGGTGTAACATTACACCGCGGTTTCTTTGATTATCTGTATCGGCTATTAGCACTTCCCAAAATGTGTGCAAATAACGGTTAAACGGAGCGAGAATTGCTAAACGGTTTTGATGAATGCGGTCGTTTAACCGTCGGTTAAACGGTTTGACTCAGGCTTAATATATAGGCATGGGCCTGTTGTGTTTTTGCGTCCCGGACTCACCAAAAAACCAAATCTCAGGCACAAATTTTGCAAAATCAATGAGTAATTGCCTCCCACAGGATGCAACAAAAATTCCCAGGTTGGTTTCCGGAAGCTGGAGATCAGAATCATTTTCGCATTGTATACTGATTTAAAGGCTTTGTTTAACAATGCCAAATCTTGAGATGCATATGGCCCTATGCGTTATCAGTGTCTGTGATATGGTGTAATATTGAAGCCCTAAAAATGTAAAAATCTTTGAGTGACCGGTTTTCCCATACTCATTTCCCCCAATTTAGTGTAGTGTTATAAAAACCGTTGGGAAAACGTTTTTTGAAATTTCGAATTCCAATCAGACAGGCGATCGGCTTGTAAACGTCATGGGATTCCTGACTGACCTAAAGGTTTATAAGGCTTTAAAAAAAAATGTTGTATTGCCCTTTAGGTGCCAAAACATGGGTCGGTCGGTCGGAAATCTTTAAAAAAAAAAATTAAAAAAAAACTGAATATTTTTTTTTTCATTAAACATTTTTTCTTCTAAAAAACTGTAAAAAAAAAAAAAGCCGACCGTAGATTTCAAGATTTTTGGGTCGGTCGCAAAGGGCAATACAACATCTTTTTTTTTAACGCCGAATTATGTTTGCAGCATGAGCTAAATCCTGGATTTTGTTTAGAATCTGAGACAATCCCTTTAAATATAATTTCCATGATTTACACATCTATCCAATCTGTCCATATAGTGTAACAGTAACGACCCATCTGTGACACTAATAAACGATGTGCGCAAGACTTATTTTGTTCGGTATAATTTGCATATACGCCCAGATTGAAAAATAAATCAAAATTTTAACTGACAGTTCATCTTCTGCGCACCTGTAAAATGAATAAGTGTTTTTAGCCAGATTCTGGTGACAAAAGTGTAATTTTCTGAACAAATAAGGCTTTTACGATCGATTTTACGGAACTGATTTTATGAATCCACAAACTGCCGAATTTGGAAGCTTTGCCGACATGCTTGACGATGCCTTTGTGTTTTTACTCCACGCATTTGCTATTTTTTTGCGCTATTTTGCTGAATTAGGTAAATGTGGTCTTGCACTTAGCAGAAAATAAAATTGAGATTTTTGCCGGGGCCTTGGTTGGGAGCCTCAATATTTGCTTGGGGACTATTAGATGCTCATTGATAGTAGTACCTTAAACAAGAGGTTAAGGTGTAGAGCACCCTGTATCATTTAGTATTTAACAATTAATATACGCAAGTAACACAAACAATCTCTTAATGTAAAACCAATAAACCCATAGAATTTAATGCCAATCATGTCTGACTTTTTAACTTTTAAATCCCTCTACGCCTAAGCCTTCTTAACACTGAGAAACTTAAATTAATTTATATTCTATACGGTACGTCAAGTCAGTTCACTAAAGCATATTGGCCTCCACCCAGACCACTTTTATGGGCATTTACCATGTCTATGATGTGCTATGCATACGGCCTGTACCTACTTTTCCTTTGATATGCGTTCCAATGTAAGTTTTCTGTTTCCAGGATCGCCATTAAGTATGATTTTCCAATTTAACCATTAAAGATATAGTGTCTTTTTTTCTTTCTTTCTATTTCTCTATAACATACTTTTTTTAAAAGTAGGGGGGGGGGTCGGGCCCCCTGAGCCCTGCTGTTCCGCGGGCCCTGGCATGGATCTGCCTGTACCTTTGGTATAGTCTGTTTACTACTCCAATCCAAACAAGTTATTGGTGCAAGTTAACTTGTTTAGGATAGGCCCAAACGTGACACATAGAACATAGATAGACAATATTGAATATTTAGTTGTATTGCATTACGTATCTCGGCCTGCACCTCCAGTTTGAAAATTAAACAAGTGAAACGCTCTCGGCGGTCTCGCCTGCATTACGCAATTCGGCATTACGCAATTCGATATGATGAAAAGTTGAGGTTGGGACATTATTTTTATAGGCGGGGTGGCCCATTTGCAGACCCCGAAAATGAAATCCTCTGAATATAATAAGCATTTTGAAGTGAATATTGATTATGAATCATCAGAATAATTATTTACTGTATCATAAGAATACAATATAATGAGATTTAGTGTATGGGTAAGACTACAAATGTTTCAATGCTTGTCAGTAATTTACAAATAAAGTTATCTAATAAACTTTTTAAGAAAAGAGGATTTTTCAGCACTTTGTGTAAAAACAATTGGAAGGTAGAACCCATCTACATCACATCACGTCTCATTAGCATAATGAGAACATTATTATGAGATATACTCCAATATATATTATCCAAACATCAATATTGTCACCTAGCTGTAACTGATCATGTACATACTAGGCCTGGGATCGAATACTAAAATTACTATTAGAATATTCATGGGAAAGTACTCGAATGATTCGAATATTTACTTTCATGAAATATGAAAAAATAACAACAATTTATTTATTAATTCTCATATTAAATTTTGATAACATAATCCAAGTCTACTGACCTAAAATGACCTTTGACCTTGACTTTGTGACCTGGAATTTGTGTCACATGATTTGTGATACTTGATAGCCCTTGGGTACAAGTTTCATGGAATTTGAACAAACACTTTTGAAATTATGCTAAAATTTCAAAATCTTGATGTTGATGCCACAACAAAGTCTAAGTTTCCAGACCTGAAATGACATTTGACCTTTACTTTGTCACCTAAAAGACTAATAACATGATTGGTGATACTTGATAACCCTTATGTTCAAGTTTCATGGAATAGGAATGTATACTTTCAAAATTATGATAACAATTAAAAAATCTTAGCCTGATGCCACAACATAGTTAAGTTTGTTGACCTGAAATGACCTTTGACCTTGACCTAGTGGGCTGAAATTCTACTCACATGATTGGGGATACTTGATAACCCTTTAGTCTAAGTTTCATTGAATAAGAACTTATACTTTCAAAATTATATTACAAATTCAAAAACTTAACCTCAGGTTAAGTTTTTGATGATGATGCCACAACATAGTCTAAGTTTGTTGACCTGAAATGACCTTTGACCTTGACTTTGTGACCTGAAATTTTCCTCACATGATTGGGGATACTTGATAACCCTTTAGTCCAAGTTTCATTTAATAGGACCTTATACTTTCAAAATTATATTAACAATTCAAAAACTTAACCTTAGGTTAAGTTTTGATGTTGACGCCGTAGCCGTCGCCGTCGCCGTCGCCGTCGCCGCCGTCACCGGAAAAGCGGCGCCTATGTCTCGCTTTTTGCTACGCAGGCGAGACAATAAAAAGATATACCGGTACCTGATGTTGTCATGTCAGGAGGACGAGGAGGAGGAGGAGGAGGAGGAGGAGCCTGTCTCTCATTTGGATGTTTTGCAGGCTGTGGTGTCGATGCCCGCTCCTTTTTCTTCTGATTTCTTTTCCTTCCCATCTGTGTATAAGCACACAATCAAGATGATAATTGTGAAAAGTGGTGCCTATAAACACTTGTAAGGGGGATGTCAGGATGGCGGCGATATTATCATTATTTTCTTGTACAATTTTGATCGAAATTCAAAATGAAATTAATTTCTTTGTTTTTGGGGAAAGAAGGTGATAGAGAAGAGATGTGTATCAAGTGTATCATTGTTCTATGATATCACAATTATAGCGCTCAGCATTACGTTTACAGTGCAGCTTACAGATGTGGAAAACTGAATTTATCTCCACTTTATTTACCACCTGCTAGGCCCATTCACTTCTTTCATTCCGATGATGTCACTATTGTCTGATACCACCTAGCGTCTCACGTTCAAATCACAATTGTATGAAAATGAAGAGAGAATCTCCAATTATTCAGCGATTCCTTGCTTTTTTCACCCACTAGTCATGTAGATAAATTTAGATGGCCAGTTGGCCATGCACTCACAGCTACATGTATGTACGAGTGCACACGGACATGCCTGTATGTTCGGGTGGCAAACAAAGTGTGTGAGTGCGCTACGTACATGTACTCATATACGTACATGTAGCAGTAAGTCTAGGCAGGCGCTAGGCCTGCAAGGTCCACTGTTGGCTTGACTGAAGGTTAGATCTAGCCGGAAATTGTCTGGTATATTTACAATTGCACCTACATGTAGAGGAAAAAACACTGATCTAAAATGTTATATTTGCTTGGAAACCTTTGTTTAAAATCAAGATAGGGGAAAGAAAAAGACATCTTAATCAACACAGCAAAATCTTAAAATTGGTATGATGTTTAATAGTGATAGTCGGTACGGCGGTATCATGGTATGAAAATGAGACCGGCGGTATACATGTATATACCGTATCGAACAAATACCGTACAGTATTACTAATATCGGTTTACCCAAAAAACTTAATAACTATGTCTTGTTAACATATTACTGCCACTAAATACATAATCTTGTATGCCTCAATAGCTTTGTCTGTGAGATTTTCTTCATTAGTTTTTGTGTGGATTAACCTGGATTGAATCAGGGTAAATCATAGTAGGGGGATGATAATTATTAAAAACCTCATTTTCATCTTGGACCCTGCATACTTGTGGCAGAGTATAATCTAAAAAGTCTGAACCCAATCATCTAGCTTTTATAAATAACTAACATCTTGTTTACAACACATTTCAAATTGAACATTTTATGCTTTAGGAAGCAAATAATTAATTTATTGAGTATTTTTCAATATCACTTTTTGGTAAGTTTTTAGTTTTGAGCTGGCATACTTGTTGGGATGTCAGAAAAGAATAATACCAACAATGGTCTGTACAGATGAGAAATGTCAATTATCAATCAATAAATCAATCAATTAATGAATCACTCAACCAATAGCATAGCTGAGTTGACACATGAAAATAACTGTAAGCTACATCTGAAAATCTAATCTTATAAACTTCATGATACCTGTATGCTAATGTACCAGCCAGAATAAAGGACTCTGCAACCTTGCACAGTGACAGAAGTGACAAGCATTTGCTCACTCAAGCATTTAATTATCATAATTTTGTTGGTATCATTTATTACGACATTGATACAAAAGAGTGAAAGACCCTTATTTTAACACTGGTACAGAAATTTCCTGAAAGTATTTTGAGGAACATTTATTCAGGGCGACTTTTTCCAAGTGTAATTATTTGGAGTTCCACATTTTCATAATCAAAGCTTTAAATTTTTGGCCTGAGTACTGAAGAGTTTGTTTCTCATGTCAAGTCTATTGTGTTCTCTTAATACCTTCAAGGAGTGCATGCCCTCTCATTGATTAGTCATAGTCAAAAGATCTTAAAATTGTTCTCTTAATTAGCAGACAGACTTTTCTGTCTTGAGTGTTTACTATATCTTCCTCAAGGGTGGTATTCTAAAAACTCTTGTTACTTTCCTTTAATTTTTCTAGCATCTTTCATCGCATTTCTTTACCCTACACTCAAATATTGGCAACTCGTGCGCATAAAGGAGATTCATGTAACATGTCACAAAATGTACCAAAAAATAATATCATGAGATATACCGTATAGGTATTCTGAAAATCCTTGTATCTGTTATCTTATCTTCCATGGTAATTACAACAATATTTACAACAGGGTAGAGGCTATATATAGCTGTTAAACTTATGATGGCAGCAATTTTTCTAGCTCAGAATCAGACAGTACACGCTCAAGCAGCAAGGAGACTTTGGCCGTGATTGGTTACCGGTATGTCTCAAAAAATGGGCGTGTCAAATATAAGATAAAGGTACCGGTAGTAAGTCCTTCCAGAGATAATAGACCATCGTTTTTCAGAATACCAAATTACGAGAATTTTAGCGCTCTATTATCTCCTAAAGATATATATATACAACCCACAAGAACTATTTCTACTATCCTGTAATCTAGAATGTATCAAGTGAAATGACAGATAATTATGTAGTTAATCAATCAACTCAATTATTATGTAACTTACAATCTCTTAAGTAGTAGCGATTTGTGTAAAAAGGTGCGGGCAGGGAGTTCGCCTAATTTAGTGAACTCGGTGCGTGCACCTTTGTATACTAAACTAATCACTTAATCACTAAATTGGTAATGCAAAAACATTTTTTGTTGTTGTGTATACTGCGTGTCTTTGCATTTCAGCCTGAACCAACATCGCTAACTCTCGTAAGAGGTCAGCATTTTTGTGATGTAAATTGCACCTTAACTAATCATCATGCATCAGGAACACGTGGAAGGTAAGCAAATCGCTCCGGTATCAAAATCTGATATTTTGTCTAAGACCCCGTTCTCACTCACTTTGAAAGTGGTCTTAGTTAGACCGCTCCAGAGGAACGGGTCTTGAGGAACGGTTTGCGAGGGTTCACACTCCGAGCAGTTTTTTTATTTATCAAACCGCTCCACGAGTCAAAGTGGTCTTGTTGCTATGGCAGCTCAGGTCAGCGGGTAAATTTTTTCGCGCACGGAATACTAAGCGTATGTACCGTACTACATGTTTCGCACGGGCGTCACTAGCTCACTTCCGTTCAAAGTGCGCTTCCGTTCACACTCGCACGTTAGAGCGCTCCAAACCGCTCTTAATAAGACCCGTTCCTCAAGACCACCTCCTGAGGTGGTCTTCTGAGCGGTCCAGAAGTCCACTTCCTGGACCACTTTGACCGTTCTCACTCACCTAAGAACCGCTCCTGAGGAACGGGTCTTAGTTAGACCGCTCCAACGAAGTGAATGAGAACGGGGTCTTTAATTCTTTACTGTTTTCAGAGTGCTTTGTTCGAGAAGAAAGAAGAGTCCACTAGCGAACTCAGAAGCCAGTGTGCAGTGTTTGCAGGGCTGTCAACTTTGGGTAACTGCTTTGAGGGAGATCTTATGCAAAAATGTATTTGCTCAACGAGGGGGGGGGGGAGTGAGCACTTCCTTCCTTCCCCCCACCCCCTTGAGCAAAAACAAAAAGGTGAAATTGTGGTTACCATGTTTGGCGGGAGCTTTTTTCATAAACCCGGAGATTCTACATCGAAGCGGGAGAGCAGGAAGAAGGGCGTGGTGGCAGGAAAATGAGCGTGGTGGCGCGACACTCGCTCCAAATGCGGGAGGGTCGACAGCCCTGTGTTTGTTTTGTGCGGGAAGGGGTGATTTTGAACGCATTTTAGGTTTTGTTTACCTGCCTCTTCACACAGGGGTATGCTTACGGGTGCCAATTATGGCTAGGTGATATCAATACAGGGCTGCCAACTCTCACGCAATCTGCGTGAGTCTCACGCAATTCACCCAATTCTCACGCTCTCACGCTGATCATAGGAATTCTCACGCTGAACCCCGAAAATAGAAACTAAAAAAAAATGTCTATTATATCGGATATTCAATATCCCTGCCGAAAGTTTCAACATTTTTTTAACCACACATGCGCAAAGCTAAACCATCAATGCAAATTGGTTTCGGTTTGCTGCGCAAAGACAAGATAGTGAATTGCGATTGGCTTATCCTGCGTGTGCGAGTGGCGTCGTCACTTTACTATGAAGCGGGGTTTTTGTGCGAGACACGACAAGCGAGTGTCGATGCCATGGCCTGTCATCGCTGTACATCGCGCCCGGCCCCCAGCCCGGCCCGGCCGCGTATTTTTTATTTACACGGTAGCGAGGGGAAAAGCTCGATTAATTCCAATGAAACCGCTCGCGGAGAGTCTAGTCTGTATTTCAAACATGTAATACAATGATGATGTACTGTGTGTTGTTGGTACGTGGCCGTGTGCATGTATATGTTCACGCTCGCTGTGCCATGGTGTCGCATATAATGATTTCTGCTCTTATATTCATATTCAACTACAAGCACAAAGTTATAAATATAAATATTAATATTTTTAAAGATAATTAATTGTAAGAGTTGTAATATTGTATTGACTCTATCCACCCCCTCTCATTTCGCGCAAGTCGAGTACATAATACACTGCACCGCATGCACTGCACTGCGCTGCTAGTACGTGCTCCAGTCTAGTCTAGACTCTCCGCGAGCGGTATCATTGGAATTAATCGAGCTTTTCCCCTCGCTGCCGTGTAAATAAAAAATACGCCCGGCCCGGGTGGCTCAGTGTTTGCGATCGGATAATGGGCCTGGGCTGTCCTCTTTAGCCCTCTACGACCAGAGAGTAAGGTCATCCTGAAGTGCAAATTATCTCAAGATTAACTGGATGAGAGGTTTACTTATTTTGAAGAATGAAAATTATGCAGTATTGATTTATTTATTTTTAGTATTTTTTTATATATTCATTATATCTATTTATTCATTTTTATATTATTTTTATATATTATATATCTATTTATTATTTTTAGTATGCATGTTCCTGTTTAGTGAGGATTTGTCCATTTTGTTACAGATAATCATAGGTTGAGGTTCAACTGCTAAGCTTATAAAGACAGTTGATTTGGAATAATGCACTTACAAATGTGGAAGTTTGTATTTTTTCAAGGTCAGTGTACTTCATGATATCAATTAACCTATTTGAATCCTGCCTTATGTATTTGTGGAATCAGGGTTAAAGTATGCACCAGATTGCACCATTTCAATTGCAAAATTGTAAAAGCTCCCTACCATGGAAGGGAGGACACCCCCCTTCCACACCATCCCCCCCTCGGGCGCTTTGCGCCCTCGGGCTTGGTCGCTTCGCTCCCTCGCAATGTCTCACTCCAAACTCTTTCCAAAGGTTGGCAGCCCGGCCTGCAATATCATATTCCATATTATCGCCAGCCCTATTAACTTTATTATGGTTAGTCCAGCCACTTAAAATAATAAAAGGTAAAGCCATTACGTTTGCTGTTGGATTTTACCCCCCCCCCCCAAAAAAAAAAGCATCAAATATTCAAATAGCACTAACCATCATGAACATTTTTTGTTTCTAATAATATTTCCCAACACGAGTCTTAAAATGTTGTAAACTTCTTCAACTTGGACCCTATACTCTTTGAAATCGACTGTCCGGACAACAACCTGTACTATGTAGTATGAACACACAACGTCTCTTTCGTTCGTTAGCCTCTTATTTGGGTAGGGTCGGCTCCTCTCTTTAGAAACAGAAGCCGACCATAGGCGCTCCTGTGCAAACGTTGCCCAAAAGAACTTTGCCCAAAATACTCAATTTTAGCGGATTCATATCCGATGCATTTATGTTTGAAAATTAGGCCTAGGCTAATATACATCGGTTCCACTTACCAGATTGACTGTATGATGCGTTTAAGGGTCTTTTTTCCGGATTTTCATCGCCGAAATTGAGCTCCGTGTTGAAATTCTTGCAGCCGTATTTTAAACTGTTACTGCGTATGAAGGAAGATGACGTCATCCATTGACAGTAACAGTTTAAAATACGGCTGCAACGTAATATATTTGTTATTAAAAATAACTTTGTTACCTTTGTAATACTCATCTTTTTTCCTAAAATTGTCCATATCCAGCCAAAGTAAGAACATATCTTTATAGTACTTAGGTAATTCTAACTTAATGAAATCTGGGTTATAATTGCAATAAAATATAAGACTACCTCCAAATGGTCTCATTAAGAATCTAAAATATTGCTTCCATTTCATACTTTGATTCCCTGTCACATGTCTTTTAATCCACATGACTCTTTGTACTTTCACGAATAGCCTGAAATTCATCATTTTGAGTCCCCCTTTGTCATATTCTTGATACATCGTCATTCTTTTTATTTTATCCCTTCCTTTCCATAAAAAGTTAAAACATAAAAGTTAGTGGAACAACCGACGATATAGAGACTGAACTTCCTGAAGCTTTTGTTTTGGTCTAGAGTCGAGATCGACTAGAGAGTAGACTCTGGAGTGACACTAGGGACTTTTAGATTTTACACGACGAGAACGTGGACTGCCACGGTGACATCCTTTTAAGGTAATGTGACGTCCTTTTAAGGCACTGCCGGGCACGGGCCAGTGCCTGGAAAGAATGGCACACGTTGCAGTCCACTACGTCGACGTGCAAATCTAAAAGTCCCTATTAACTCCAGGAAGCTCCGACGCCGGCGTCGGAGCTTCCTGGAGTTAGAGTGACACATGACAGTATTAATGTAAGTCAGTAACCGGCGGAAGCTGAAGATATATAAATAATCACTCAAACATTGATAATTTTACATGTTTAATTATATCTAGACTAAATATATTTGTTCCTTACCTTTTTATGTTTGGCTTCGTGCCAGTATTGTGCTTTAAAAAAAGACTTTTTCTTGCACAATGACAATGTCAATGGCGTTGCCTTTGACTCGGGCTCCGCCTCTGTTTGTTCGAAAGTGAAGGAAGTTTTTTCAGTCTGTGCGCGCGTGCAGCATGTACATATCGCTGTACACTTTGGCTGTACACCAAACACGCGCGTACTCGTACTACAAACGTGCGTAGTCGGGGAATCCCCATTTCAAATTCTACGCATAAAGTAAAGATGTCATCCATATGGCCCCCTATCTATCGAGTATATACCGTCAACCGTGCGAGTCAAAAAAAAGTTTACACTCAGAAAATTGTAATTTGTTTTAAAATTCAGCTATGAACGAAAGGTTATCATACATATTTTGAAAGAGTTTCATATCCCGAATCGTTTGGCACATTTTTGTGTGGTACATGTATATGCATGTTCACGCTTGGATACAGTGGCGGATCCAGGGGCCCGGGGCCCCTCCCTAGAAAAAAACAGGTAAAAACACCCTTTTTTGAAAAAAGAAGTTGGGCCCTCCTGGCGCCCAAGGGGTGGCGGTGAAAAAAATAACCCTTCCCGTAGGGGAAAAAAATTTTCGGGTGCCAAAAAAAAAAATTGTGCTCACTACCCTTGGCGCCCAAGGGGTGGCGGTGGAAAAAAATTACCCTTCCGGAGGGAAAAAAATTTTCGGTGCCAAATTTTTTTTTTTGCTCACTACCCCCACTGAGCGAAAAATCGACCGGCACGATTTTCAAATTTTCGCACGAAGTGGGCCCCTTTTTAGGCCCCCTCCCTTGCCGCCGGCTGGATCCGCCCCTGCTTGGATAAACAGGAGGCATTGTTTGGGAGAGTGCAAAAATCGACTTGCGCCAAAGTATCAAAGCGAGACAATGACTTGAATGTATCAAATGAGATGCATTGCATTTTCTTTTTGCAGAAACAAAGTCACACACACACAAACGCGCACAAATGTTCTTTGATATTTGATATTTGATATTTGATGTGTGGCATGATTAATTTTGTTAGGTACGAATTAATACCCAAATCCCAACTGTTTTATTCAAACATCACATGTATTACTTTGGCACAAGTTGATTTTTGCAATGTCTGAAACAATGTCTGAAACAATGTCTCCCGTTCATCCAAGCGTGAACACATTCTACACACAAATGATACCAAATGATTTGGGATAAAATACTCTTTCATAAGATGTATAATAATTTACTGTTCATAGATGTTTTTTCTAGGTGTAAACTTTTTTTTACTCACGCTGTATATAGCGACGACCAGTCTTCATTCTTCTCCAAGTCTCAGAGCTAGTCTGTAAAGAGCGTATTAAAACAATAGGCTTAAGCCTGCTTTCAGAAGTATCCCTAAGTAATATAGACATCATCCAAATAATAATAATAATATCAATTTTTACAGCGCAGCTACTCTACAGTGCATCCCAGAAAAAACGAAACCGAGAATTAGTATTGATGTTTTATCATAACTTAATCAAATTATAATTAATGAATGTCATATATTTGAAAAGCTTATATCCTCCTCTTTCATTTGATGCAACTCATATGATTCATATTTCACGCATGAGTGATTAAAAACAATTTGAAGAAAGGGTACCAAAAAGTAATTTGGCAAACGGTATCTGAATTTCAAAGAGAAAATCACATTTCCAAAAAAGTTCATTTTCTGCCCCAATCAGGAAAAATGAGCAAGGAATAACAAAGTTATGTTTGTTTAAAGTAACGCTTGCATTTCCATAATTTTATTAAACAAATCCGTTCAACTGGCTGCCTGCCCTAACAACAAAGAAGAGGAAAGACTAGCAATTAGCTTTTATCATTTTTAATCACCACTCCGTTTCGTTGACGATCAGCCATGCATAGAGTCTTTTGTCAACTCTGTTTCGTTGCTACGGCAGGCAGCCTGTATTGGGGGAAGGGTCCTAATGGGTAATGATTGTACCGGTAGTTA